>JAJAGP010002256.1:0-125708 GCA_025084515.1 Ancistrus triradiatus
GTTTCCTCACATGAACAAAAACGGCACCAAATTTACCTGTTTCTGATGGTGCACAATGCTTAAAATCTCTGTGGTGAGATTATATGCTCTTATAGTATCTATGTGGAGCAGGGACTTGAATCTTAGGCTATGTCCACACGTACACGGGTATTTTCTAAAACGGGGTTTTTCAAATTCATTTATAAAAAACATCCCGTCCACACAAGCACTGTTTAAACAAAAAACTTCGTCCACATGAAAACGCAAAAACGCACAAAGTCGCTGTCAAGAGCAGAGCCAAACCAGCAGTCCTATATGAGGGCGAAGCAGCTCACTCAACAACAACAGCGACGTCCTATGCATACGAACATTTTCTCGCCATTGTTCTTCAACAACCACTTCGTTTTCAAAGCTGTCCCACCAACGAGAGGTCCGATATATAATGTATATATATTTTTAGATTAGATTCAACTGTACTGTCATTACACATGTACAAGTACAACGCAACGAAATATAGTTTAACATATAACAAGAAGTGCAATAAGCAGCAATGTGTCGGAATGTACAATATTGTCCACATGTACAATAAATTAAAAAATATATAAATCGGCTCACAATCAGGAACCGACTCCCGTCGTTCAAAGAGCCGACTCTTAGAGCCGGATCGGTCGCGACCGACACATCATTAATGACTATAGTAGTGATCTCCGTAGCGCATTCTGACGCCTCTGTTCTTCAGTGTAATGAAAAAGTAATAATTGTGAATATATTTGTAGATTTGTAACAAGTTCGGTCAGCAGTGTGACAGCTGGCACTATTTTGGCTACGTCCGCTATTGCACAAAATCGCCTCATGTAAACAAAGGAGATACCGGCGCACAAAGTGACGTTACAAGCAAAAAACTCCGTTTTCCCAGTCCACACGACAACGCTGAATGAGTTTTCGAAAATCTTCACCCTGGAAGGAGTTTTCCAAAAAGTCCGTTTTCGTGTGGACGAACGGTCAAAACGCATAGAAAAAGCTATGTTTTTAAAAATACCCGTGTTCGTGTGGAAAGGGCCTTGGATTAAGTCTCTCGGAACACAGCACTGCCGCTAGATGTCGCTGTTGGTAAAGATAAATATGCAGGTACACAGAGCCACTTTAGGATCGTGAGTCTTAGGCAGAGAAGTCCTTAGTCTTCGGCAGGAATGTCCTGCCCTGAAATCCCAAAGATTGCTCGATTTTCACCATTTTAATGTGGATAATTTGTTGTCCTGCATTCTGGGATCAGGTGTTGAATTTCCATACAAGGAAGATCTTTTCATGATCCTGTAAGGTGTCTCTGTGCACTTCGTCTCGCACTCGTTCGTAATCCTTAATCAAGAGCACAAAATTCACATTGCAGCAAGGACTGCTGTAACACACAGTATCTCCACTAGATGGCAGCATCACCCTGAAACCCATACTCGTTCTTTATTTTATTTTTTTTACATGAGATAAAACGTGGTTAATAATTTAATACTGCACTGGAATAAAAATATGGCTTCTTATAACTGACTGAGAGGTGATAATGCAAGTCCGATTTTTGTCCTCTTTATCTCAGCTGATAAGTTCGTGAACCGTCATGTAGTAAAAAGATGGCGCATTCTTTAGATCCGATTAATCAGTTGTTGGGTTATTGAATGAGGAAAAGTAATAACGTCTTTAAATGCACAGTAAACGTGTAACCACCTGAAATCAGTCACCCTGGGATGTTAGCTCCAGCTGAAGTGGACTGTACATTGACTTGTGTCTTTATTTATCTAGGCCTATATATTTTTGAAAGAGTTAACTGGGAAATGTAGAAGGATCAATTTAACTCTGAATTGTATTATAAAATCGGACAAATTTAGTTTCAAGCTCAGTACAGTTGGCAAGTTCCAAACGCCACAATTATGCGTTCTGGTTACTTAGAAATGAGGAAATATGGGGCGAAAAAAGATGCACGCGACTATACACTTTGTCTCTCACTAGTTCATTGGCCCGAGTCAACAGCAAGAAATTCACAGTGCAGCAAAGCTGGTGCAACACACACTATGTCCACTAGAGAGCAGAGTTATTGAGAAACCCATGCTGTTCTTATTTTGTATTTATTTTATAAGAAAAACATGGTTAATAATTAAATACTGTAGAAAAATATAAACATATATATATATGCCTTATTATAACTGACTGAGAGGTACTGTCTCTATCATTAGCTGATAGATTCAGGAATGTATGAACTATCATGTTTACACTGATGGTACAGTTATCAGATTCTTGCTTAAGGAATGAGGAAGAGGAAAGAACCCTGTAACCACATGAAATCAGTCCACTCTGGGATGTTAAAATTCCAGTCCGAAGTGAACTGTATATTGAACGTATGTCTTTATTTATCAGTTTATTTTTTGAAAGAGTTAACTGGGACATGTAGAAAGATCAATGTAACTCTGAATTGTATTATTAAATCGGACAAATTTAGCTTCAAGCTCAGCGCAGTTGGCAGGTTTGCATGTCAAAGTTTGGTGAACCCTTTAGAAGTTTCTATATTTCTGCTTAAATATGACCTACAATACCATCAGGTTTTCAGAGAGAAGTCCTAATTTAGACAGACAGAGAATCCAAAATAAAGAAATGAGACAAAAATCTTATACTTGGCCGTTTCTTTATTGTCGAAAATTATCCAGATTACATCTGTGAGTATGGGACCCTCTAGGATTAGCAGTTAATTTTTAACCTTCTGAACAACCAGAACACCTGAACAACAATGGTCTGCATGGCAGGGTTGCAAGGAGAAAGCCACTGCTCTCCAAAACGAACATTGCTGCTGGTCTGCAGTTTGCTAAAAATCATCTGGACAAGCCAGAAGGCTACTGGAAGAATGTTTTTGTGGACGATGAGACCAAAATAGAACTTTTTGGTTTAAAAGAAAAGCGTTATGTTTGGAGAAAGGAAAACACTGCATTCCCGCATAAGAACCTTATCCCATCTGTGAAACGTGGTGGTGGTTTGGTAGTATCATGGTTTGGGCCTGTTTTGCTGCATTGGGCCAGGACAGCTTGCCATCATTAATGGAACAATGAATTCTGAATGAATATCAGAGAATTCTAAAGGAAAATGTCAGGACATCTGTCCATGAACTGAATCTCAAGAGAAGGTGGGACATGCAGCAAGACAACGACCCTAAGCACAAAGTTGTTCTACCAAAGAATGGTTAAAGAAAGAAAAATAAAATTAATGGTTTGGAATGGCCAAGTCAAAGTCCTGACCTTAATCCAATGGAAATGTTGTGGAAGGACCTGAAGCGAGCAGCTAATGTGAGGAAACCCCACCAACATCCCAGAGCTGAAGCTGTTCTGTACGGAGGAATGGGCCTAAAATTCCTCCAAGCCGGTGTGCAGGACTGATCAACAGTTACAGGACTGTGGTAGCCTAGTGGGTAAGGCACTGGACTATGGACCAGAAGGTCCAGGGTTCAAATCCCACATCTGCCAAGCTGCCACAGTTGGCTCCTTGAGCAAGACCCCTTAACCCACAATTGCTTGGATTGTAAGAACGTATCAATTAATTGTAAGTCGCTCTGGATAAGGGTGTCTGCTAAATGCTGTAAATGTAAATGTAATGTAAAAATGTACAGGAAACATTTAGTAGCAGTTATTGCTGCACAGGGGGGGGGTCACACCAGATACTGAAAAGCAAAGGTTCACATACTTTTGCCACACTCACTAATATGTAATATTGGATCATTTTACTCAATAAATAAATGACCAAGTATAATATTTTTGTTCTCATTTGTTAACTGGGGTTCTCTTTATCTACTTTTAGCACTTGTGTGAAAATCTGATGATGTTTTAGGTCCATATTTATGCAGAAATGTAGAAAAATTCTAAAGGGTTTCACAAACTTTCAAGCACCACCGATTTTTGTCCTCTTTATCTCAGCTGATAAGTTCGTGAACCCATCATGTAGTAAAAAGATGGTACATTCTTTAGATCCGATTAATCAGATGTTGGGTTATGGAATTAGAAAAAGTAATAACGTCTTTAAATGGACAGTAAATGTGTGAACCACCTGAAATCAGTCACCCTGGGATGTTAGTTTTCCAGTTGAAGTGGACTGTACATTAGGGTTGTCAACTTCTTCAACCCCCAATCAGGGACACTTTCCTCCATTTTTTTATATATATAATATATATATATATATATATGATATAGATATATATATAATATATATATATATATATATTATATATATATATACACACACACACATATACACACGTACATAAATATTATATATAATATTTATTAATTTTAGGCATTTTCAGAAAAATGAATTGTGAAAGCTTTCACAAAATCTGGAAGATGCCTAAAAGTCATAAATATTATGTAAATGAACATGTATTATTCAAAATTATAGCTGTGAAAGCTTTCATAAATCAGAAAAATGCCTAAGTCATAAAAAATTGTATAAACAAAAATGTGTTTTATACAAAATTGTATCTGTCAAAGCTTTCACAAATCTGAAAATGCCTAAAGTAATAAACATTATATAAAATAAATGCTTTTTGTACTAAATTTTTATCTGTGGAAGCTTTCATTAAATCAGATTAAATATAAAAAAAAAAATACTTCATAATAAATATTTATTAGACAAAATGATATATGTGAAATCAGATTATGCCTAAAAGTAATAAATAATATCATTACAACAATTTATTAGGACAAAGTTATATCTGTGAAAGCTTTCACAAATCAGAAAATGCCTACACATAATACACAGTATGTAAATAACTGCCTATTTAGACAGAATTATATCTGTGATAGCTTTCAGAACTGATGGAGGGTAACTGTAACCTGTGCTGATTCTCTATATGATCAGTTTCTGAAGTTCTATGGCTGCTTGGACGGTTTTATGGCGAGTTAAATTAAAGGCTTAATTATTTCGCGTGTTATCATTTTCCGTCCTCCACGGTTTATACGAGCCACGTACAGACAGAATTAAAACTGTGAAAAGTTTCACAAATCAGCCTGGTCACTTTACTGCAGCTGTCAGTATTCTAAGTGGTCACCTTTAAAAGTTATAAGCTTTTGAAAATAAAGCCCTAAATGTACTGCCGAATGATTTTCACTTTAGATGATGGCGTCACCTGAATTCCCAAATCAGGACGAGCCAAAAGTAGCATTGATCACAGTGTAAAGGACTTCTTCACGGAATGCAAGACGAAAAAAGCTCCGAATCGCTAAACCGCAAGCCAACTTTACTGCGGTTGGCCTTTTGGCTTCCCGCTCTTTTTTTATAGTTGCAAAGTCTTTTTTATTTACAGGTTCACTGCTCATTCTGACAGCATAAGGCTCCGCTAACAGCACACACACTGCTCTGTCACCGACGTAGCTACTGAAACCGGAAGTTTGTATCAGTTTTGGCGCGTTATTGGCCAAAGAGGCTGTGACTGGAATACGGGACTGGAGCTGTTCTGGCCTCAAAATTGCCCATAAATCGTGATGTCCCGGACAATACGGGACGGTTGGCAACCCTACTGTACATTGACTTGTGTCTTTATTTATCTAGGCCTATATATTTTTGAAAGAGTTAACTGGGAAATGTAGAAGGATCAATTTAACTCTGAGTTGTATTATAACATCGGACAAATTTAATTTCAAGCTCAGTACAGTTGGCAAGTTCCAAACGCTGATTTCTTAGAAATGAGGAAATATGGGGCGAAAAAAGATCCACACGACTATGCACTTTGTCTCTCACTCGTTCATTACTTCGAGTCAACAGCAAGAAATTCACATTGCAGCAAAGCTGGTGCAACACACACTATGTCCACTAGAGGGCAGAGTAATTGAGAAACCCATACTGTTCTTATTTTGTATTTATTTTATAAGAAAAACATGGTTAATAATTGAATACTGTAGAAAAATATAAATATATATATATATGCCTTATTATAACTGACTGAGAGGTACTGTCTTTATCATTAGCTGATAGATTCAGGAATGTATGAACTATTATGTTTACACTGATGGTACAGTTATCAGATTCTTGCTTAAGGAATGAGGAAGAGGAAAGAACCTGTAACCACATGAAATCTGGGATGTTAATTCCAGTTCGAAGTGAACTGTATATTGATGTATGTCTTTATTTATCAGTTTATTTTTGAAAGAGTTAACTGGGACATGTCGAAAGTTCAATTTAATTCTGAATTGTATTATTAAATCGGACAAATTTAGCTTCAAGCTCAGTGCAGTTGGCAGGTTGCATGTCAAAGTTTGTGAACCCTTTAGAAGTTTCTGTATTTCTGCTTAAATATGACCCACAATACCATCAGGTTTTCAGAGAAGTCCTAATTTCAGATAGAGAGAGAATCCAAATAAAGAAATTAGACAAAAATCTTATACTTGGCCGTTTCTTTATTGTCGAAAATTATCCAGATTACATCTGTGAGTATGTGACACTCTAGGATTAGCAGTTAATTTAACCTTCTGAACAACCAGAACACTGAACAACAACGTGCATGGCATGGTTGCAAGGAGAAAGCCACTGCTCTCCAAAACGAATATTGCTGCTGGTCTGCAGTTTGCTAAAGATCATCTGGACAAGCCAAATGGCTATTGGAAGAATGTTTTGTGGATGGATGAGACCAAAATAGAACTTTTTGGTTTAAAAGAAAAGCGTTATGTTTGGAGAAAGGAAAACACTGCATTCCAGCATAAGAACCTTATCCCATCTGTGAAACATGGTGGTGGTAGTATCATGGTTTGGGCTTGAACAATGAATTCCTGAATGATATCAGAGAATTCTAAAGGAAAATGTCAGGACATCTGTCCATGAACTGAATCTCAAGAGAAGGTGGGACATGCAGCAAGACAACGACCCTAAGCACACAAGTCGTTTCTACCAAAGAATGGTTAAAGAAGAATAAAATTAATGGTTTGGAACGGCCAAGTCAAAGTCCTGACCTTAATCCAATCGAAATGTTTGTGGAAGGACCTGAAACGAGCAGTTAATGTGAGGAAACCCACCAAACATCCCAGAGCTGAAGCTGTTCTGTAGGAGGGAATGGGCTAAAATCCTCCAAGCCGGTGTGCAGGACTGATCAACAGTTACAGGAAATGTTTAGTTTGCAGTTATTGCTGCACAGGGGGTCACACCAGATACTGAAAGCAAAGGTTCACATACCTTTGCCACTCACTAATGTATAATATTGGATCATTTTCCTCAATAAAACAAATGACCAAGTATAATAATTTGTTGTCTCATTTGTTTAACTGGGTTCTCTTTATCTAGTTTTAGGACTTGTGTGAAAATCTGATGATGTTTTTTAGGTCATATTTTATGCATTCACAAACTTTCAAGCCACCACTGTAACATGAGATGTCTGTTAAATATATTTAATGTCAGTTTTACTGAACTGTCCAAAAAATGGTTTCTTGAAAGTGGAAACACCTTATTGACCACTTCAGTGAGCTCACTTGTCGCATATTTTCCAGTGCATGAGAAAAAAGAGGTGCTGCTGCTTTCTTCCTCAGCGACTGCTGACTGCTTCTGAAGCTAACAGGGTGCAAGCTCACCTATTTTCTTAAGGAAATGCACACCCAAATGCACTTCTGTTCTTTTATATCTCTCTCCGCTCCTTGCATTTTTTATAAATCCTGATTTCGGTTTTCATGTTAACCAGATCTTTACTGCTAAATCCACCACATTTAAATTAAAAGATAGCTATGTCCGAGGTCCACAGAAGGGTCAAACTACTTGTCCTTTTGAGGGAGGAGGGTGAGGGGTTAACTTATACGCAATACACAGATAAACACAACTCACAAAGACTATAAATATATCAATAAAGGCACAGCTTTATTGATTCCTATAATAACAGAGAGTATGAAAATTACAAACCATGCAGGTCCACCATTACCCCATTTCGAAGAAAGTTTGCCATGTCACTCTCCTTAGGAATGACACCATTTAGGCTAATTAAAACATTTATAATTAGTCATACGGATTAAATGGCTTATGGCTTATGGCTTGTTTTCCTACTCTCTGCTTGCTTAATGATTTCAGCAAAACATGTAATTGGACCTGGGGCGCCTGAATCTCTTGCGCACTGTAACTTTTAACAAAGAGGGTTAAAGAAATATTAATGTGTCTTCATTATTCATCCATCAGCAGTGCGCTATCGGGTGACATCAGGTGTCAAAACCATTTCCTTGATCATGTTGTCTTCGGCATTTCTCACATTTTGTCAGTTATGTAACTGTCATTTTCAAAAATCATTAGGCACCTGACAGACCTCTATAAATTGACAGAGTTGATCCTTGAACGTTGAAGCCACAGTTATATATTGTGGTGACTTAGGAATGAGGAAATACAAGAGATGCAAGACATTTTGTAGCCTGTGCAATGGATAGTTTAGATGGGTGAGGGTTTTTTCAATATTTTAAATGTGGGTCTAGATACTGTATTCGTAAGCTGCTTTGAGACTGGCGTAAATTGTATTGTAAAGAGCACTATATAAATAAATCTGACTTTTACTTTAAAAACCACAATGAAATTCAAAGCCAGTAATCTTGACGAAATCTTACAATCCAAGCAATTGTGGGTTAAGAGTCTTGCTCAAGGACCCAACTGTGGCAGCTTGGCAGAGGTGGGATTTGAACCCTGGACCTTCTGGTCCATAGTCCAGTACCTTAACCGCTAGGCTACCACAGTCCCAGAGCTGAGCAGTTCATGGTTGGGGGTCTTGATCAAGGGCCTAAATGTGATTTCTTGGTAGAGCTGGGATTTGATCTCACAACCTTCTGATTAGTAATCCTGAGCCTCTGGACTGCTTTTCAGCTGATGCACTAATATTTTCCATATAACCTCAATACCTGTTTGATATTGGTTCAAAAATGATTTAAGTTTACTACCTGCAGTGGATCTGATTAATGTTTTCAGTTTTCAGCAAAACATGTAACTGGACCTGGGGCGCCTGAATCTCTTGCGCACTGTAACTTTAACAAAGAGGGTTCTACACCACAAGAGATATTAATGTGACTTATGCTGTGAAATCTATTACATTTCATTATCCATCCATCAGCAGTGTGCTCTCAGGTGAAATCAGGTGTCAAAACCATTTCCCTGATCATGTTGTTTTCAGCATTTCTCACATTTTGCACCTGGCACACCTCTATAATTTGGCAATGCTGAACTTAGGAATGAGGAAATGCAAGAGATAAAGGACATGTGCAGCACACAGCTGTGCACTACATCTCACATTCACTCATACACCTGCTACTCCCTAGTCAGAAAGATGAATGCTGTGCTATTTGGGTTTCTCCTGCTGATTTTGTTCGGGATATACAACCAGGCATCAGGTAAAAACTGACTTTTCATGTTTCGAACCACTAACAGCAATTTATTATGTTACAGCCTTGGTTAAATCCCACACAAAAGCCAACAAGCTGCCGAATCCATGATTTGCTTTTTCCGTTCTTCAGATTGAGGAATCTGCTTTAACCCTGTTTTGATGACACATCGTTTTACTCGGCACACCAAAGTGGGAAAGAGCAAACAGCCCACGTCTTTAGTGCGAAGTGTTATACTCATTTCTTAATGTTTCGAAATTTCTTATTGCTAGTTTAGTGTCTTCTCATTTTTTTTCTTATTTCTGTCCTTGTCTTTACACAATTCAATAATTTATGCAGAATTCAGTTGTTGTGAGGTGGACACGTGTGCTAATTATGGTTGTTTTACATAACTTCCAACTCAGGAAATTAGATTTAGAACTGGAAATATCCACACTCAGACACCTTTACTAGTGTGCCAGCCATTTAAATATTCTGCTTGTATAATATATGATTATATTATTTTATAAGTCTTATACAGAAATGTTTGGCAAGGTTTTGTTCACATGATAATGAACCAATTAAGTGTGTGATCCTGCAAAGAAAACAAAACAAAAAAACATGTTTAGGCTTTTTTGGAGCCTGTGCACATGGCAAGTTTAGTTGGGTGGGATTGTTTTCAATATAATTTAACATTTAAGCATTACATCTTGCAGAAATGTTAACTTAAAATGTATTTATGTTCTCTCCAGAAAATGTTTTGATTTTATTAGAAAATGAACTAAATATGTAAGTTGATTTAGGGGTGCCTAAACATATGCACTTTTAAAAAATTAGCTAGACAGTTATCCCTGACACGATTGTCATCTGCATCAGTACGGGTTCACAGAATTGATAGGTGAGTGTGGACGTGTCTCATAACTTTTTTTGCGGGGGTTTTCTGTTTTTTTTTTTTTTATAAGACATTGCGTGGAGACCTACAGTAACACTCAGAAACCTGATACCTGACATCTACAGACATATTTATGACGGGTTCATGTTGTCAGACTTCCCCGGCTGCACAGACAAAACACAAAGGTGCAGGATTACAATCAAAAAGACTAACCCAAGGAAAACACTTAACTATTTCAATGCTAGTCATTGTGTTATTCTAGAACCAAGTGTACAGGAACCAGACCAAACATACATGTGCAATATGAATGCCTCTCTGTCAGATAGAGATAATTGTTGCACTTGGTTATTTTCTGAGTAGAGAAACTAAAGGTAGCCGTCCTTCTCAAATTCCATGCTGAATTTAATTGTTGGTATTGCAAACAAGATTTGTGCCCTCACAGACAATAAAGAGTACTGTTCAATTCAACTGTTGAATTTAATACTGATAAATTGAATTGCTCTTGCTGCCATCATTGTGATGTGATGTACAACCCCAAATCAGAACAAGCTGGGGCAGTATGAGAAATGCAAATAAAAAAAAAAACCCAGCAGCGTTTCTTACATGTCCTTTGACTTTTATTTCATTGCAGACAGTATGAAGCAAAGATATGGTGTTCTGGTCAACTTTATTTCATTTGTTAACATCCATTCCTGCATTTCATATAAATATAAATAATCATGTTCTTGAGTTGATTTTTTTTTCCCATTATAACATAATTGAGCAAAAGATTTGCCACTCCCACTACATACCCCTACTCATTAAAAACAGCTAAATGCACTGTAACTTTCTGGAAGGATTGGATATGCAATTCCTCACTTCTTTTATTCTTTTTCTTTCTTTTTTTTTCTTTCTTCAGTATGACTCACAGCCTATATATCAGCTTCAAAGAGGAAGTACATTGACACCTGTTGTAAGCTTATGAAGTTCTTAAATGGAAGTCGTGGTTTGCTTTTAAGCCGGCAAAAGCCACGAAATGTGGAGTCACCACTAATGTACATGTCAAATTCCACAGAATTTCCTAACCGGGTCAGTGAAACAATAGAGACATGGACCCTGATCAAGCCTAAACTCTCATATTTTATTCTGCTCATAGCTGATTCTGTTCATAAACCTTGTGTGTTGCAGCTGGATGTGCCGAGCCCACAGTACTTTGTTGCAGTGGGCAAAATGATTCTTGCTATAGAGGATGCTTTTGTGACGAGCTATGCTTAAAACTTAATGACTGCTGCGAGGACTACAAGCGGACATGTACAAATCGTAAGAAGAACTCATTCCTAATGTATACATATGTATTTAAATATATTGCATGCTTACTTAAACCCTTTTTTAGAGGGAATATATGTATGTATGTATATCTGTTGCCGTCTGTGTCTGTACTAGTGTCTGCAATATCTTTTGTGTCCTGAACACCTCTGTGGATGGAACTGTTGTTTTGCTGATTTTACATTGTGATTTCCTCCCACATTCCAAAGACATGTGTTTAGGTTAATTGGTTGCTCTAAACTGGCCCTAGTATGAATGTCTGACTAGAACCGATGTAACTTGCTCTTTGATGCTGACAAACCTTTAAACAATCAATAAACAACAACTAATTATACTTATTGTTCTGTGAAGTAGCTGGCTCCTTGTAAAAGAAATTTGGTGAGGCTTAATTACTATTAATGTGTTAATGAAAAACGTTTGTATTTCTTCCTCAGAAACTGCCCCTACTAGTCTGACAAACACTACGGTTACACCAGAGCTCACTAATCTAACAACCAGCCCTGTGAACATTACCACAGACCAGGCTACAAGTCTGACAACGACAAACCAAGAGTGTAATGAAGACTGTGGATTTTGAATATGATTCATATTCACTATAATTAAGTGTACTATTAGTGTTATTATTTGTAACTTCACTTTTTTCCACACAGTGACCACCTTGACTGAAAGCACAGGTACAACTACAGATCTACAGACTCAGACTCCTCTATCACTTCCTCCCAGCACCAATCAGACCTCAGACCAGTCATCCACACCGAAGACAGGGACAACCATGCAGACAGGTAGCATAACACCCAGAATTTACAGAAGGGCACGACACTAATACTAAAAAAGATTTCTCAACAGATGTGTTTGTGTTGACATGACTCAAGACTTAAATTAGCTCATTCAAGGTGTGGCAGTAATCTCACCTGGACAACAAAAACTACAACCTTTAAGATGTGCTGCAGAGAATTTAGATCTGTTCCAATTCAGCTTAACATGATTCTCTTAGTATGTTTATTTACAATATGCTACAGTAAGCCTTATAGCTGCTAGATTTCCTTTATATTAAGCTAGGTAAAGACTCTTAAGAACTTGTGAGCTGGTCTTACCAAGAGACTTATTAGTTCTTAGCAGCCTATTTTGGTCAACGTTTCGTCCTTACGCTTTTTTGGAACATTTTCCCATTGCGTGTGACATAACACCGGCTGAAATTAACAGTTAATCGCTATAAAACTTCTTCACAACATGAACTGAAAGAAGGCTGAAGAGAGTCATAGCCATCTTAAACATTTTAAAGAAACATAAATACAGAAAGACTGTGGTACTGTGGGACTGTGGTAGCCTAGTGGGTAAGGTACTGGACTATGGACCAGAAGGTCCAGGGTTCAATTCCCACCTCTGCCAAGCTGCCACTGTTGGGTCCTTGAGCAAGGCCCTTAACCCACAATTGCTTGAAGTGTAAGACTGGATAACTTGTAAGTCGCTCTGGATAAGGGCGTCTGCTAAATCCTGTAAATGTAAAAGACAAAAGAATATTATTCTTAGGTAACCTTTGACTTAGCATTCATAACATTTCCTGTAGGAGTACAGAGGTTCGTGTAGTAATTTACTGAAAACATTCCATCTTATGATAACAGCTTCTGATATTAACAAACCTCACTGTCCTTTTCTCTACTTTAGAGACTCCTGTTACAACAGGCAACCCATTAGATGGCAGCAGCAGCACGCAGGATAAAGTCACGACAGTTTTGGGGCCTAAAGGTAAAATGGGAAGGGACAAAATTAGTACAGTGATATATATTTCATAACAGTCCTATGCAAAAGGAACTACCTTTGCAAATTATACATTCTATACCTTTGTAGAATGATTGGCTGGACATATTTGTGCTAATTAAGATGAATAAAATGTAAAACATCGGAAAAATGAAACACAAATATTGGCATAAATGTCTGGGCACAGTATTGGATATAGTACTTGTATTTTTTAAGCTTCTAAACTTAGTTGACTTTTTGAATGTACAGAACAATTACTACTACTACTACTACTAATAATAATAATAATAATAATAATAAACCAAACAAACGTACCATCGCCTATGACATTGTTAAACAGTTTACACTCCTGTAGAAATTATAAGGCAGTCTAATTTTAATTGCCTGAAATCTCACCTAGGATGTGTTCCAGAAAGTTCCATGCTAAATCCCACTAATAATGCTTGGGTCAAAGGATTCGGAACATTCGTCACGTACATGATATACATCTATAAAGCTAGAACTGTCTAAAAATCATAAAAAATGTAAGACGTAGTGTCTCTTGATGTATTACTTTAGGACAAGAACCCAATTTTAAAAGTAATATAAACATAAAAACAAAATTATATACAAATCTGTGAATCGGAATGTTATGTTGTGCAAACAAAATACATAGGATTGTGAATGTAATGGCTTTATGAATGGCAAAGAGCAACTGTGTCAGTCCAACAGTAACATGCTAGACATCGTAGTTATATGAGAACTGTGTTTAGTGTTTTGCTTAATGGGATTTTGAATTGAAATTGTGCTGTT
Source organism: Ancistrus triradiatus (assembly GCA_025084515.1). Lineage (NCBI taxonomy): Eukaryota > Metazoa > Chordata > Actinopteri > Siluriformes > Loricariidae > Ancistrus > Ancistrus triradiatus. The sequence continues at coordinate 14,056 of JAJAGP010002256.1, forward strand.
GCCGGTTATTTTAATGCTATAGGTCTTTAAGGGAATATTTGGAGGATAGCACGGCAGTCCATCACAAGACACACACTTTTTACCACAACTAGGGGCAATATAGAGTAATCAATCAACCTACTGGCATGTTGTTGTAAGACTGGAAGAAAGCCAAATGACACAGAGGCTGCAAAATTATCAAAAGATCAAACTATTATAATTTATCAATATACTGTAAGTTCTAAATGTATCCAACAATAATATAATAATACTGATATAATGATCTATTATTAATATGGCATATTAATCCAATGTTACTCATTAGGAATCCAAACTTGCTGTGTTATAAGAAAACACGAAAATACGTTACAATAAAATAAGTATAAAAGGAGAGCCAAACAACAGTTTCAAAAATGAAGCATATGCTGTGTGATCTAAATCTGCATTTATACACTCACCATTGCCTTTACTATGTACACCTCCCTGTTTCTATACTCATTGTCCGTTTGATCAGTTCATATTACATATAGATGCACTTTACAGACTGTAGTCCATCCATGTCGTGTTGTGCTGGTGTGGCTGTATCAGACACAGCAGTGCTGCTGGAGTTTTTAAACACCTCAGTATCACTGCTGGACTGAAAATAGTCCACCAACCAAAAATGTCCAGTCACCAGCATCCTGTAGGCAGCATCCTGTAAGTACCGATGAAGGATTAGAGGATAAGTAACACAAACTGTACAACAACAGATGAGCTACTGTGTCTGACTGTACATCTACAAGAAGGCTCAATATGGTAGATGGTTCTAATAGAGTGCACAGTGAGTGAACACAGTGTTTAAAAACTAGAGCAGCATTGCACACTAACACACCACCACCACATCAGTGTCAGTGCAGTGCTGAGAATGATCCACCACCTAAATAGTACCTGATCTGTGGGGGTCCTGACCATTTGAGAACAGAATAAAGGAGACTAACAAAGTATGCAGAGAAACAGATGGACTACAGTCTGTAACTGTAGATCTACAAAGTGCTTCTATATTGTACGTAGAACTGATAAAAAGGACATTGAGTGTAGAAACGAGGAGGTGTACCCAATAAAATGTTCAGTGAATGTACATCAGATCGATTTGTTAAAATATTGATATCAACTGCTTTCAATTTATTGTGATGTTTTTATAGTAACTGCAGTTGTTCATACTGGACTTTTTTTTATTCTACCTCAGAATCCAGACATTACATACAGATAACACACTATTATATTCAAATGTAACTTTTAGCTAATATTCAAGTGTTCTTTACAGAGCTGTCAAACATTAAAGTTGTTCTGAGGGTGAAACTGCTCACAACGGCACAGGAGAGTCCGACTAATGTAAGTGATTTGATATATACAATACAAATCATACGGAACTGAAGAAACAAACAATATGCCATATGTACTTAGGCTTTAGCAAATATACAAATGAATGCCATATAGGTCCATTTTATAGTATGCTTCTTTTGTAATATTCATTCTAATGTTATCAAACATAGTAAAACAATCCATCAGATATCCAATTCAAATAAAAAAGAGCATCAAAAGAGACTTTCTGCCATTTTGTTTCAGTTTGTTGCTGATGTCGAGGAGAAGCTAAGGCAGTTACTGTGTAAGGACTGCACACTGAAGATCACACAGATTCGATCAAAAAGGACAGAGCTTTAAGGAAATGTTTTATTTAATCAATTAAATATAATAGCTTACCCATACAAAAATAATGTAAAAAAGCTCAATTATGTCTGTAGTTTTTCTTAGACACGTGAGATCAAATGGAAATAACATGAGACTTGTAGTCTCCTGTCTCTCAAGTGTTTTTTCCTGAGCAAATGTATCTCCCCTTGAATTTGCAGAGGTTAAATGTTGCTGTGCCGCACTAAAATTACAGAGGTAAAAGTCAATTTTATCCTGGATCGTCGAACAGATTTACAGGACACGCCACGCAAATACATGCACTACATGTCCCATAATCCCCGTTGTTTCCCATCTTTCCATCTGAGCCAGTTTGCTTCGGTTTTTCTCATGGAGTAACGGACGTCCGCAAATATTTAAACGAAAGTCAGCCACACTGCAGAGAAGCTAATGATAGCTGTATGTTTAGTTAATGTAATGAATGAAAAAAAATCTTTATTGTTAATTTGTTCTTCATTTCTCATCCATGACAGTATGACCCCCATTTTAGAGTTAAATCACCTAATCTGCTTAGTGTTTAGCAGGCTTATTTTAATGCACGTTTGTGCCTGTGCGACTGATTGGCAAGCAGAGGGGTACAGCTGTGACCCTCTAAATTCTGTTTGCCCCAGTACGAAAAGTAGTGTAGAAATCCCCCTGCCTTGACTTTTATCTGCCAACTTCTTGGTTCTCATGTTTAGTTGCTGCTGAAAAAACCGAGCTCTCAAAATGAAGATTTCTCACCTACACCAGCAGTTTCTTTGGTTTAATGTGAAGTATTTTTATAATAACCATGGCTTATCGAATAGTGGCTTTGATTGTATTATGTATGTTATATTATACCCTTTATATATGTGGTTCTGAAAAAAAGAAAAAAAAAAAACAATTCTCTTAGTGTGTTATGGTCTAACATGGTGTCTCGATGCCTCCTGGTTGGGTGGGGTGTCACATGCAGACTGTGCCTGAGGGAGGAGTGGCCAGTGAGGGGACGCCTACCCAGCCCAGCAATGGACTGGCCCGTCCAGGGCACACTTGCATGAGGTTAAATGTTATATATTTATAATGTAAAATATAATGTCAAATTACAATGATACTATTAATATTTATTAATGCTATCATTGTAGTTTGATATTGTAATATATATTTGCAGTGATATGTATGGAAGTTGAATGTTTTTTAGGTTTTTTTTTTTCTATTTCTAAGTAACTGTAGGAGATATTTCAAAAAGTCTAAAGTGTAGTCACTGAGCTCTAACATTTTCCTATAGGTAATAACAGAATTTGAAACACTAAATAGATTTTTTTTTCAACTAAACAGTCTGTTAAACCAAGTAATTAATTCATATAATCTATCTCATTTGACATGTTGATTATTAAAATGTGAAGCTGTTATCCTACCAAAGTCTTTCTTACTCCGAGTACCTTTCTTTGCAGCTTAAGATCGAGAACAAATCATCAGTCCATAGCCAGTCATATTGATTGTATAAATGTTTTCCATATTATCCAAGTAACAGTGTATTTGTACTTATTCTTTGTGAGGACTTGTGTGATGTCCTTTGTGTTTTAAGATATAGGCACATCTCGAATGTCTCCCAATACACTTCATTAACTGACTTTAGTGTCCTACATGAGTTGGGGACTCTAGTCAAATTACACACATTGTTATTGTTCTAAGTAAGTTTTCAGAATGTTCCTGACTCTGGAGCCATCTTAACCCTGAACTAAATGAATGGTTACAAAAACTCTGCATGCTCTAAAGACTCATTGTTTAATATACCGTTTCAAGATGGATTTCATGTTGGTAAAATAAAGCATTGTAGTGATATAGCCTCGCATTCAGAGCTCACTAGTGCGTAATGGATAATTGCTAAAAAGAATTAATTCAGTTTTTGATTTTTTTTAAACGTTTGTTCGGCGGATTTTCATTGACGATAGTGTGGTGGTGTAGCAGGTATATCTGGTGCAGCTCAGCTCCAGAGAATCAAGTCATCCTTGAATCTGATTTTGGGTTTCCCCACTGGCAATACATCTAGAAAAACCTGCCAGTTGGTGGACAGGATATTCTAAATTGTTCTTACATGTGAATGAAAATGTGTGATCCCTAGAAATGGACTGGCACCCTGTCCGTGATTTATTCCTGCCTTGGGCCCAGTGCTACTGAGACAGATTCAAACTAAAACCTGATGAGGATAAAGAGGTTACAGAAGATGAATGAAGACAGAGTCCAACATCCCTTTAAAGCAAAACAAATCCTAGATCAAGCCCTAGTTTCACTTTAGGATCATCCTTTCTGGAAGGCCTCAGTCTGGAGTAAGGAAACAGGCCAAAGCTTGCAGATACTTGTAACAGCATGTGACAGCATGGCTTTCCTCCATCCTCATGCAGTCACACATTAATTTGCATTCTATCCAGAGAGAGAGTTACTTTACTTTCGTCATTAATGACCATTACCTAACCCACTCGTCAGCTGAAAGGTGCAAGAAATGAATCAAGCATGCACTGATTTTTTTCTCTGTATATCAATGGAGAGAAGGCATGGTAAGATATATTTTCTGTATGTAGAGTTCACTAAAGGCAATGAGCTTTGTTGCAGGATCAGAATATCGGTTTCTAATGAAAGAAGAATGTAAGAGAGTAAAGGAGCAGGAAAGGGAAAAAAGAAATTAATGAAACAAAGAAAGAACAGAATGAAGAAAAAAGAAAGAAAGAAAGACAGAAGTGCATGGTCAACTGGCACCCTTTCAAGTGTGCATTCCCAGCTTGTGCCTTGAATTTTCAATATCGGTTCCAGCCCAAATGTGTCCCAGCTTGTAAACGGTTACAGAAAATGAGTAAATAAAATTTGGTAAAGGCTGAATAAAATTTGTAGGGCATATGAAATTAAGACTGGCAGGAAATCCAGTAAGCTGAGAAGTCATAAGAAATCCAACTAATGATGCTAAACCATGCATGTAAGAAAAAATGCAGAACTATAAGCCATTGTTGACTCCCTTACTTTTGATTCTCTGTATTTTAGCAATAAACAGAAAAGAACAGTTAGAAAGACAACAGGATTAAGTCAGTGTTTATTGGAATAAACTCAACCATGATAAACCAGTTATGGTAGATGAATGACTGAATGAATGTACAAAGGCCAACATCAAAGTGGCATCAAAAATCACTTTCAGACTGCTATACAGTACAGTGCCTAAGGCTGATTGGCAGTCCATCCAAAAAGAAAGTCAGTTTACCTCTTTTTTGACTATTACTTAAAAGCACATTGGGTAGAATTTGGATCTAACTGTTACCAGTGAACTACAAAAACATTCGAATGGTTTCTTTATCTCTTAGCACAACTTGCCAGTCATGATAATCTACTCAATGCCCTAAATATACTGGTAGAACTTCATATTTATATATATAAGTAGATGTAGAGGATATATGTAAATATATATGTGTGTGTGCGTGTGTGTTTATATATGTGTGTTTGTTTATATATATAGATATGCATTTATTTTAAAGGTGAAATTTTGTTGACCACTTAAAATCTGCATTTACATGTAGTCATTCATTCAACTTTATCCAGAGCAATCCAAGCAACTGTAACTTAAGGTCAAATTGTAAATTAAAACCATATATAAATTGAATATATATAAATTAAAAATAAAGTAAATGCATGAATTCAGAAAACTAAACATATTTATCAATGCAATGTGATTATTAAACCTAAAATAACATTTGCATTTAAATGTAGTCATTTATCAGACACACTTCTCCAGAGCGACTGATGCAGTCTTACAAATCAAGCAGTTGTAGGTTAAGGGCTTTGCTCATGGCCCTAACAGTGACAGCTTGGTACAGGTGGAATTTGAACCCTGGACCTTCTGGGCCACATTCCAGTATCTTAACCGCTAAGCCACCACAGGGCTATAAATAAGTACACGAAAACACAGAAGTAGGTTCATTGTATCATAATGATTATACTTTAAATAAACATCTGTATGTAACGGTTCAAACCATATTCCATATAGATCATTAAGAATTACAGTAATTTAGTATTGTATTGCCTGATTTGGAATTCGTGTTACAGCAATAAACAGAATAATGCCATGTGTCCTTGTATCCCTACTGTATGTTTTTAGGATTTTCATTATGGGTCTATATACTGTGCTAAGCCTGTGTAATGCGTATACCCATGTAGGTCATGTTATATCCACGCAAACACTTTCAGTCTGCACTGTAGACATACATAGATGTGCTGCATCTAAAGCTTGAGTGATAATTTAATTTTAAAAAAAGTATTTAGTGTTGTTATACTAGATGTTTTATGAAAGTGAGCTATATACTTAAAGTTTGTTCTTTCATTATTCAGTGTGTTTTATATCCAGTTCAGTAAATTTACATAATTTATTTGCCCTCATCTACATTTATTATTATTGTGTCTTCCTTGTGTTGTATTGTAGTTATAACAATTGTGTGGTCCATTTTCCTTATATTACAACAAACCTTACTTTGTAGATGTTTTCTCCGTGTGGAAATGGGTGTTCTGGATTTAAGCTCTAATTGGATAAATAGTTTTTTAAAGATGACTGAATATATGATTTTGTTTTCATTTACGTTGGCAGAAATATTTTAAAGTTTGTTCCCTGCAAAGTGTGCACTTTTACAATGTGATTATTAAAGCCAAGCATAAATAATGGCAAAACTAGTCTACAGTATTAAAATAAAGTTTAAAAAAATGTGGTTTATATGAAAGAAAACATTTTCCATCTTTTAAAGCAGTGTAGATAGTTTGGTCTCTGTGAATGGAAAAATCGAGATTAAAAAGCTAAACACTCCAATTCTTTATATATTGGTATTTATTTGATTATGCTCTTAATATAGGGTATCTGCTCCCGTCGTAAAATGGCAACATTTTTTGTTGCTGTTGAATTATTTTGAAATGGATCTGCTTCCTGTCTTACAAGTCATCTGAGACATACAGTCAAAATTAAATTAGCTTAATAAACTACACACGTTTATTTATATATATATATAGTACTATTAGTTTCGTGTTGTTTCTTACATGACAGCGCAGCTTAGTAGTGCTCAAATCCAGTAATATTGCCATCAACATGCTACAATTATAATGTAGAAGCAAAGGCCATGTCCCAAACTGCAATGTGTCCCACTAAATAATATGTCAAATTTAAGTGCTGCTAATATCACAGATACAGCATACCATTAGACAAGATATATGTAGTCTTATTCGTGGTCAAATTACAGGCTTAGTTGATTCTGTTAGTGTAAAAGTTATCCCAACCTCTACAGGGATGTTAAATAAGACATGTTTCTGCAAATATTAATTCAGCATTAACAAGTCCAGAGACCTTACAAAAACATTAGTGGATCATCTTGAAAGGTTTTAAAATATATGCCATGAACGTGCAAAAAATATCATATATTGAAGTCTGTTCCCTACAGAAGTTTTTACCTTGGAAAAATGAGCAAAACGTATAATTTAACAGAGGTGTCTAAACTTAGTCTGTTACAGTTCTGTTTTTTTAATCGAGATTTAATCTCCAAACAATTGATATGTATTTTAAAATCCAGCACATTTCTGAGGAAGCTTTAGATTCAGGGTTTTGCTGCTGTCTGCAACATCGTTTCTTAAGACTTCCAAAAAGTTATAGCAAAATGCAAAACGTGACCTAGAACTTAAAGTTGAATATGTTTGATTTTTGCAGATTTAATGACAAAGAACAAGCATGGGTTCTGAGGCAGGATCAGTGCAGATCTCCCACACTAAGGTATGATAGCCTGTAGTGTATTTCTTAGCCAGAAACTCAGTGCAGGTAGCCTGATGAGGAGATTTGATCCCAGATGTCATTACACACTCATCACTCGTAACAATGTATGCACATGGCCAGAGCTGGTCCACGCGCCTGGCCATGACGTACCTCCCCCAGGGGAACTTCAGCTACCCCCCGCCCTCCCGCCCAGTCTCACCCCCTGCCACGGCACCACAAGCTGGTGTGCTTGATTTGATACAACTCTATGAAAGGAGATACCGCTACCTTGGGAGATGAGGGGGCTGGAGTCGGTGTAGGTAGATCCACTCGAGCTGGACCAGGTCCAGATTTCTCTCTCTCCTCAGCCCTGCTTTCATGAGTTGGCTGGTGGAATGTCGTCCAAATGAAAACCAAATGCTCTCATTAGAGACGTCCTAGAGATCCTGCTAGATGCAATTGACGTTAATTCACAAGACTGATAAAGTCTATAGGGTTCGGCCTGTCTCCCTTTCCCTCGTTTGACTTTGAATGCTTAAGATCTTGAGGGGTCAGTGGCGGGCCAAAAATCAGAAAAATCCCCATTTTGCTTTTTTGCGCCAGTTCCGAGTAAAGCTAACGGTAAGGGAATGGTCTCCCCCTTGTGCAAACCCCGGCTTTTCTACGTTCCCTGATTATATCTGCCAGCTCCACATCAAATACACTTAGAGGCCATCATATTACCTCACTCAACCATTCTGATTTTGTCCAAACAAACGTGATGGCATTTGTTAATTTGCAAATTCACCTTGCAATTGTGTGTAACATCACGAGCACGTGCGGGTCACAAAGTGCAAAATTTGATGAGGGAATTTCACGTTTGCACCATGAAGCTGCAGCCACAGACACACTTTCTCAAGGAAACAGTAGCGCCGGTACAGCACAAACATTGGTGATTTTCCTATGTAATATGATAATCACCCTGGGTCATCACAGAATTGTGATTTAAAATTAACTTTCCCCTATTTAAAGCACACAGCGGGTGGAAATGAACTAACTCTGCCTACGTTTGTGCTGTACGTATTGTTGAAAGGGTTTTATTGAAATCACAAACAGTATTATTACGTTTGGACACCCCTGGCCAAGTTATGTTTTGTGGCTTTTCTAAGTGAAAAGATATTCACATAAGCTTTATGTTTCGGTTTATTTTTCTTGCATGTTAAATTGAGCAAAGTCATTAAAGTCTAGGGTTCCAGTTATCCAGTTATAATTAATAATTTAATAAGCATAATAATTAAATAAGAATATTCTTAAGGTTGTATGATTTGAATGCCTAAGTTTATAAATGTTTTTGAAACATTAAATATCGCTGAAATGTGTCATCTTGGGGTTCTTTAAAAAGTCTTATTTTTTACGTTTTATTATACTGAGCATGAAAGATAATTAAATAGTATACATTTGAATTGATCAATCATTGATTTCTTAATTCATTCATCTTTTTTTATTTTTCTTCCAAAATAAGACATTTTGGTGCATCAACATTTCTGATATAAAATCTAAACTAATACAGTACTGCTTTTATACTGACCTGCTACACTTATTTATTGGAGCAGCTTATTACAGGACCTGAGTGCTGTCTAATCTAAAGGAAAGTTCTCCTGCCTACAATTGACCTCTGCACTGGACAAAATATTTAGAAATGACCTTTTACACCTAATTTGCAATGTTTCTGACTAAGAAAATGATGATTTGTCCTAAAACAAGAAATGGCATTAAAATTAAATAAGAAAAATGTCATATAAAAACATGACATTTTATTTTCTGATAGGCCTACATGTAGACAATCTGTTTCTATGTTACTACACCAATTTCATGTTTTAAAAAGAAATGAGTTAACTCTGTGCGTTGCTTGAAAATCATTGCTTCTTTTTATGTTTTGCCAGATAGAACCTTATAATTAAAAAGGAGATAGTGAGTTCTTAGGATTAGAAGGTTCTACAGGTTGACCTGTTCCAAAAAAACTCATTTATAATTCCAATGAGATGACATGTGCACCACTAGATGAAGCTTAACTCGAGCTGTCTGCGGTGTGTTGTTATTTCTCGCTTGAGATTATTTCTCACCAGTATTTTGAGGGGTGGCTGAAATTTAAATATAACAAACAATTAAAAAGCTTCGAAAGATTATGCTTCCCTATTTGTGCTTGTTACTGCATTATGACAAATTTATTTTTTCATGGCTCTAAAACGTTTCAACCTCAAACAGTAAATACTATTATTTCAAGCTTATTATATCTTATTTGGGATACAGAATACTGGATTTACCAGAATAAAGGCAATCTACAAAATGGAATGCTACAAATATCCTGATTTATGGGCATCTATTGAGTAGTTAAGTTAGATAGAGTTGGTATAGATATCAGTACTTGGTATCGGCCGATACTTGAATTTCAGATATTGGTATCGATATCGGAAGGAAAAAAAAGTGGTATCGGTGCATCCCTTCTAAATAATACAGTAAATAAGTACTTAAGTTAAATCCACAGTAAGCTGACATTTGCACATTATGGTTACTTAACAGCTTATTTACTAAATTAGTAATAGTTATCATATGATAATAATAAGGGTTATTATTAATGAACGTATAGATATGTTGGCATGTTAATTCTGCGTATGCCTAAATATACCTAATAGTTCTCGAATAATGTGGCAATAAATAGTTATTCAGTAAATAACTGCTAAGTACATATCTATTACTTAGTAATAACTAAGAGTGGATATTTGTCAACCAATATATTAGTTACAGGGAATTAATGAAGTAACGGCATAATAGCTGGTCATTACCGTCTCTTTCCAAACCTTATTATGAAGGGTGACCAGTAAATTGGAAAAAACATGTAATTTGCTCAGGGGAGGAAAAATTTGGCATAATGTGGCAGAATGTGTTCCGTCCTCATCTAGTTCAAAATGAGACTGGGATCCCGGGCTTTCAGATTTTCACAGAAATGTTGCCCTTGTGTCTTTTGCTTATTTTCTGGGAAATAATCAACTGTTTTCTTTTTAATTTGCTGCAAATAAACACGCAATTAACCCCAAATTTTACATAAGACTATAGGGTGGTGCAAGCAATTAGTGTGGTCATTTCACAGCTCCAGAGCTCTTCGGTTCGATTCCAACCTTGGACTCCGCCTGTGCGGAGTTTGCATGTCCTCCACACATGGTTTCTTCCCACATTCCAAAGACATGCATTAGATTAATTGGTCACTCTGAATTGACCCAGTATGAATGTGACGGACTAGTAGCAATGTAACCTAGCCACTGATACCCATGTGATGTTAAATAAACAAAGAAGACTGTAAATTAAAAATGAAATCTTTTTTCACTGTTTTTCTGCATACTAACCAAATCAATATAAAATGTAGTCTTTACACAGTAGTAATACACCAAAATAATACCAAGATGTGCTACAGTTCTCATGCCATGGATAGTTCTAACACTCCTAACCAAGCTGTAATATATTGCACTTTCCTTTTTTGGTATTTCAGCAAATAAATGAATGTAGGCTGGAAATAACTCCATGCAGGACTAAGGTTAGTCTTACATTGTGTTTTACCACTAGTATCGTCAATTGTAACACTGTGTAACAAATGGTTTTCACTGACCAACTTGCACATTTGTATGGATTTCAAAAACAACAAGCATTTTTACAAAAAAGAGATGTTTTAATCAGTCAGATTATTCATCACAAGGGAAACCGTCTGCTTCAGCATCTGCTCACCTTGGAAAAATGTCACAATGTCAGGCCTTGGATAATGGAGCTAATGTTAGTCTGTAATAAACAATCATATATGGAAATAAAGTTGGAATTAAATCTTTAAAGTATTCAGGGCAAGTAGGTAAATTGATTTCCTAAACACTGACACAGTTTACAGTGTACAGAGTGAACAAAACATGTTCTACCAGGTAGGGGTGGGTAAGATGGTGATTTTACCATATTATGATCAATATTGTTGTCATGATATGCTTTTCTGAGAAAATCGAGGCTATAGTCAGTGCTTTCATTATAAATAGAGGAATAAGAGTGTGGCACATTTTGAATATATATCAGTTTACTTTTAGTATAGATATTATTTTAATTATTTGAATATTATAGTATATAGATATTTGAATAGTGGCTATTATGAATCTGCTGCTACTGATGTATTTTGTCTGCGATTTGTCTGTATCGTGAATCAAAAAAATGTCTGTAAATATTGTGATATAATATTTTTACCATATTGCCAACCCCTACTTCCAGGACCATGGTGCAACATGCACATAAGAGCATGATAATGACATAAAGAAATATACCATTCATCATTATACAGTGATGTGAAAAAGTGTTTGCATTTCTGGTTTGGACTTGCTGGTGGGTTTTGGATCATTGTCCTGCTGCAGAACCCAAGTTCGTTTGAGCTTGAGGTCATGAACAGATGACCGGACATTTTCCTTCAGGATTTTTTGGTAGACAGCAGAATTCATAGTTCCATTTATCACAGCAAGTCTTCCAGGTCCTAAAGCAGCAAAACAGCCCCAGACCATCACGCTACCACCACCATATTTTACTGTTGGTATAATGTTCTTTTTCTGAAATGCTGTGTTACTTTTATGCCAAAAGTAATGGGACAGACCTTCCAAAGAGTTCAATTTTTATCTCGTCAGTCCACAGAATGTTTTCCCAAAAGTCATGGGGATCATCAAGATATGTTCTGGAAAAACTGAGATGAGCTTTAATGTTTCTTTTTGCTCAGCAGTGGTTTTCATCTTGGAACTCTGCCATGCAGGCTATTTATGCCCTGTCTCTTTCTTATATAGTGGAGGCATGAACACTGACCTTAAACTGAGGCAAGTTAGGCCTGCAGTTCTTTGGATGTTGTTGTGGGGTCTTTTGTTGACCTCTTGGATGAGTCGTCGCTGCGCTCTTGGGGTAATTTTGGTCGGCCAGCCACTCCTGGGAAGGTTCACCACTGTTCCATGTCTTTTGCCATTTGTGGATAATGGTTCTCACTGTGGTTCACTGGAGTTCTAAAGCTTTAAAAATGGCTTTATAACCCTTTCCAGACTGATCGATCTCAATTACTTTCTTTCTCAATTGTTCCTGAATTTCTTTGGACCTCGGCATGATGTGTAGCTTTTAAGGATCTTTTGGTGTACTTCACTTTGTTAGGCAGGTCCTATTTAAGTGATGTCCTGATTGAGAACAGGTGTGGCAATAATCAGGCTTGGGTGTGGCTAGATACAGTGAACTCAGGTGTGATAAACATGGTTAAGTTATGGTTTATTAATTTATTTAGCAGTTAGCCATCCTGCTAGCTGCCAATCTGCTTGCTATGTGATGAATTATATTTGTAATACTTGGTGCAGTTGACATGTTTGGATAGATACCATTAAATAAATGCTACTGTGTTGGTATTTTTATAAGAATAAAGATTCTGTGATTACTTTTATATTTGGGAAAACCATTATATATACATTGTTTTAAATGGTAAAACTTGCACTCCCTGGGTACTTTAATCATTTTTTTGAAATCCCTGTCACAATTTGAAACCTTCAGCTTTGTTTCACTCCGAGGTTTTTGCTTCTGGTGCTGCTACTGTAGCCAGCAGCTGCCTTCGTAAACTCTTTACTTAGTCCTTACTCAGTTCAGTCAACAATAATGTGATTGATGATGACAGTCAGTCAGTCCACACGTGCATAGCATGGAAAATCTAAACAACAATGATGTGCCTGAGTACACTGAAGCAACCGAAGGGAATATAATAGAGTCAAGAAACCACAGCACGGTGCAAATTAAAAGAAAAAAAAAAAAAGTCATGGTTCAAGATTCTAGTATGAGACTAGGGGGTTATATAGTTAACCAATAAAGTGTATGCACTTCCCAATCTGAAGTGTTTGCTATCAATACAATACATATGCTTGGCATAGGTCTTGGAGAGGGGGAAAGGTACTGCTTGTCACATACAGTTTTTTCCACTGTTACAGAGATATCTGATGCCTTCTTCCTTGCTGCCATGTTTGCATCTGGTTCCAGTTTTAGCATCAGTGGGAAGGGAGAATTAGAAAACTAAGAGTGATGAAAATTGATCAGCGGCGTACAGAGTTTTCTATATATTGACGTTTTCCTGGCAGCTCCTGAAATGCACAGGTAAAGTTCGCCTCCACAGACTCGAATTTCTCTGTTGCAGATTCCTTGCAGTATTTGTGCACATGGGCATCAGAGTCCATAACTGTTTTAAATATAGGCCATTTTTAGTTCTATGAGATTGGGAAGACTCTTGAAAATGCATGAGAGCAAGGAAGAAGTGTATGAACATTACAAATTTTAGCGTGATCAGCTACAGTGGTCTCATATAACTGATTCTGTGCCGGTCAACCACACATGAACAGCACAGTGCTTTTACTAACTTAAATTCATAATTCATTTCAGGTCAGTTCATAATTCAAAATTTCAGGCACTTGGGGGTTTGTTTAAGAGACACGTTTAAGGGTTTGTTTGCTGACATGATGAGGAGGAAGTGTTATAGATTTCTAGCTGTCAACTAGCTAGTCTCCTTAAATACCACATTACTGATGATGGACTAGGGACACTACTAAGGAGTTGGTAATTTTTTATTTATTTATTTTGTAAGCTCTATAATATCCTGTTATCTCCCCACCCTGACAAAAATACTGTGATATTCCATGAAACCGGTAGAATCCTTAAAAATACAGTGCTACAAATGTTTGCCCATAATGCCCAGCTCTAGTGGCTCTTGAAGAAGACACATTTCTTTAACCAATACAGTAGGACTTGAGTAAGATTTTTTAAAATTGTTTTAGCCATCAACAAGTTCTAATACAATTCATTTCAACTGGAAGCAAAGAAAAACTACCTGCTGAGGGAATAGTCATCATCAACCTTTACATTTTCTTGTTAAGGTGGCTCCTCTCTTCAGTCAGGGGCACACTATATATTAAAAATCACTAGTGTTTTCTGCTATTTGTGTTCTAAAGCTGGCGTCAGACTACCTTTTTCTCTCTGTCAAGGCCACGCCTGGGTTCTGGTATTCTGGGAGGTGGAAAAAGCATTTCATGAGACAGTTTTGGAAAGGAATGCTATCCCGGTCTGCTGTCTCTGTCCCGCATGCAAGATAAAGATAGGCGATCAGGACAGCTGACTTAAAACACTCCTAGATTATTCCATATTCATGCTTTACTGTACATGTTCGCATGTAGGATGTGTGACAATGCCAGCAGAATGATTATACCCTGATAACAATTTAAGTAGTATAAACCTTAGACATGATTTTTATATAACCTAATTATTAAGTGAAGCAAGTTGGGTCATTTTGCCCTGCTGTTTTTTATATTAAACCAGCATCTGCATAGCTGGTATTTCACTACAGACCAGCATTTTTTAACAGAATCATCAAAATAGTCCCCCCATCAGTACATAATGGCTAAATCTGTTATATTTACCTAAGCTTTTTATAGCCTGTAGTAAGCATATAGAGGAGTGACTTCAACTTACATTTACACACAAATTGAAAATACTTTAACGGACCATTAGTAAATTACTGGTGCACAATAAATATCTACCCACACACTAGTGCGTATTGTCTCTGTCTATGGATATGTATATATCTATGGAGATATATACGTACATACACACACACACTCACCAATTACACATACTTCTCTACATACTCTAATTCCCTTTACTCTGTTCTCTAATGGTCAGAACCACCACAGATCAGTCTCTACTTAGGTGGTGGATCATTCTCAGCACCGCAGTGGCACTAATGTGGTGGTGGTGTGTTACAAGTGGATCAGACACAGCAGTGCTGTTGGAGTTTTAAAACACTGTGTTCAATCACTGTCCACTCCTATTATGACACATCTACCAAATCCACCTTATAAATTTAACGTCAGAGACAGTGGCTCATCTGTTGTTGCACAGCTTGTTGGTCGTCCTTTAGTCCTTTGTTAGTGCTCACATGATGCTGCCTACAGGATGCTGGTGGCTGGACATTTTTGGTAGGTGGATATTTTCAGTCCAGCAGTGACACTGAGGTGTTTACTCCAGCAGCAGTGCTGTGTCACTGCAGTGCTGAGATTGATCCTCCACCCAAATAGTACCTGATTTGTGGTGGTCCTGATCATTAAAGAACAGAGTAAAGAGAACAAACAAAGTACGTAGAGAAACAAAAATGCATCGATATGGTAACTGTGGAACTGATGGACAGTGAGTGTAGAAATAAGGAGGAGTATCTAATAAAGTTTAAGTTTAAAGCAGCTCTTGTGGCATAAACAACTGCCACACCACACCCTGTGCAGTAGGTTCCAGTGTGTCTCACTCCTGGAGGCAGTCCCAGGGTGAGTAATAAGCCTTTACGGTTAACCATTATGGCTTCTGTCATGTCTCAAGCCACTCACGGAGCAGGGTGAGCTCCTTGTCCTCCTGCTCTTGTGATTCGTCAGTTCTGTACTGTTGATATGGCCCTGCGGTCTCTACCCCGGCATACCTCTCCACTTCTTCCAACTGCTTGCAATGCTGGCAGTGTGCCACCATGTGCACGGCCATTATGACATAGAGTCTTGGTTGGTGCTCAGTTTCCCGGCTCTATGTTGTATAGAAAACTGGAAGGACTGCAGCATAGCAATCCACCGGGTGACCTATTTTTCTGGCTCATGGAATCACATCAGCCATGTTAATTAAGAATAATCCGTGCAAAGAGTGGTTGGTACGCAAAGAAGATGCAACTTAAAGTGCTTAAGTTCCACTACTACAGCCAGTAGTTTGCATCATGTTAATCTTTATGAGTTCACCATGACCACGACTAAACAACCACGGTGTACATGACAGGGTTGAGAGGAGAAAGCCACTGCTCTCTAAAAAGAACATTGTTGCTTGTCTGCTGAGGACAAGGCAGAAGTGCATTGGAAAACAACTTTTGGGTTTATATGAGAAATCTGGAGAAAGGAAAACAAGGTTATATAGGATGATGATCCAAATTTCCCCAGCTGCCTTTTGATGGAAAACTGCTCTTAGAAAAAGTAAACTCTTTAGAATGGCCCATCCAGAATCTGACCCAAATCCTATAGAGCATGAATGGGATGCCATGTAGAAGAAATTAGCAGATAGCTGATGTTGCAGTTTGGATGAATTGATAGATTTGTTGGCTGAAACATAGTTAACTTTCACCACAATTGTTACAGGAACTATACAACTGCATAGACACTGTTAAGAAGTTAATCAAAACAAAAGATGGCTTGCTAGATATTAAGTACTAATAATCTAAACCAAATACAGAAAATCTCCAACTCTGATCATTAATGAAGCCACTACTGAGTGTCCAAATATTTTTGTATAATTTCTGAAGTGTTTGAAATCCCTTTGGGAAATTTTGTTTTGAAGGTGTGCTCTTGACATCTTTTTAAAAAATAAATGCTAATTTGTTGTTGTTTTCCAACGCAAGGAGTCAAACATTTAGTGTGGCTTAAGTGTCTAAATATTTTTTGTAGTCATTGTACCTGTGAAAATGCATTTCCAGTTGATAGCTTTCTAGTCTGTTTTTTGTTGTTGTTGTTTTTGGTATTTTTGGCTTGTCAAATGATAACTTTCTCAATCTACTCGTCCAATTTTAGCTTCCCGATATGCATTCTCTCTCTTTTTGGACTGACTGTTCTTCTCATTAATTTAGCAAAAGTCCATGCATTGTGGGCTCATTTTCTGTCTTGTCCCCTTTTGCATTCCCTCACTCTCTCTTTTTGCTCTCATGTCTCCCTCTATGAGTAAGCACCCTTGTCCTTCCACCTCCCCACTCTCCCCTTTCACCCTTCTCCATCTCCCAGTGACGTGAGTGCACCCGTAACTCTTACCCTGTCAGCTCTGCTGGAGTGCTCTAGCAATTTCAAAGAGTGCCAGGGTCAAAAGTTAAGTCGTCTCCAATGTGCGTTAATCTGACTGCCACTCAGATCCATGCCGAAACAGAGACTGGACACTCGCTGCTTTCTGTGTTGGGAACACTATGCTTTGGCTCAGCACGACAGAAATATGACCAAAGGATCGCATTGATAGGCAGTGTTCAAGATCAAATAGATCCTTTTCCAAACACTGATTTGTTTTCTGAAACTGTAATAGGATTACTTTCATGTACTCATCGCATTACTGGAAAAATGTAATCATACTACACATTATTTGTTCTGTTAGCATGTTTAACGAATACAGATCCTGTATCAAGTGTAAAATACAAAGATAACAACCTTCCAATTATGGTAGAAGAAGATATCATGACCAGTTCATTTGGCTTACACTCCTGAAATCCGTGTGTACTTTACAGTGGATGACAAGTTTAGGTTTAGTTTGGTTCATCCAGGCTCATAGTTGTACTGTGCTAGTTTCAAAACAGCTTCAACACAATGCATTTATTCCTTTGTAATAATGCTCTCAGTACGATGGTGCAAATGGTTAACTCTGTCACCTCGTGGCTCCATCTGTGGGAATTTGCACGTTCTCCCCATGTCTGCATGGTTTTTCTCCTAGTACTAAGGTTTCCACTAACGTTGCAAAGACACGTTAGGTTAATCGATCTCTCCAAATTGACGCAGTGTGAGTGTGTTTGACAAATTCAGTTGTATCCTTGCTCCTCTCATAGCCATCAATGCTGGCATGATATATAATAAATAAATAAATAATCAAATTTGTAATCATTCAATAAATACAAAAATACACAGTATCAATTACCAAAACTATATTTTTTCAATGCTTTTCAATTAAGGGCTCAGTTCATTAGGCACTTTTTTAGAAATAACATGCAAGCTGTTACCTCAAGTGCCAGGCATGTTGTCAAACCATTCACTCATATTTTATACAACGGCATCTGCTGTCACCCAGTAATGAGCAAAGTCGTATAATGAAGTGTCCAAAATTGTTCACAGCTCTGTTCCCCATAGGCTAGCAGTGCCATATATGGTAGGTAGAATGTATTAAATGATTAGGGGACAATTTCAGACACAGCCTATAAAGACAGGTGTCTCACAACAACAATAATGTGGCTACGAAAGCATTTAGAAATATTATGCTAATGTTGACAGCCCTAATTTAAAGGTATCCTATTTTGAACATTTATTATTCCCAAAATAAATAAAAAAATATTAATGAACAAACTATAGCAATAGAATTTCCATAAAGTTTAGTGCATGATGCCGAATTAAAATAATGCTCTATGCATGTTATAACTGTTATCTGTAAGTTTCCTAAAATGCCTGCAATGTATGAACAAAGAACCCTGGATGTTCTTTTAAGGAGTGCTCGGCATTATAAAAAAAAAAGAAACTAAGTGAGCTTTTAGGTGCAGTAACAAGGCCAAATTTAGAAATATCATTTTATCAGTCATGGTTAAATTGGTTTAATTTAATGATGTGTCAGGTGTCACCATAAAAACAAGGAAAATGTGTTATTATTATTTTAATTTTTACTGTGTCATACACTTTACTGTGTCATATGTAGTGTAGACACAAAATGATTCAACTAATTAAAATCATTTTCATTTATTTATACCATTTATTCCAGCAGTGCATACATTGGATGTGTTGTTGGTGATGGAAGATGAATCACTTCAATTTCAATAAGAATATTTTAACCATTTGTAAAATATTGTCCCATTGACCCAAATGATTTCTGTGTAATTCATTATACGTCACTCTTTGAGAAGCTGTACATTGTTACTACATCTAGTTCTGGCTGTGGAGATTATTTGAAAACTAATAAGCACACAAGAGTGGCAGCACCAGCTGCAGGCACCTGATCTAAGGAGAAGGAAAATAATACTGGGAACAGAATGAGTGAGTGGGAAGGCAATGAAATCTTTCTGATATTTATGTCTAAAGTCCTGAACAGTGTGTGTGTGTGTGTGTGTGTGGTGGGAGGCGGTAGTGTACAATGTCACCTCGTGAACTACAGAGCATAGTTCTCAGTAGGGTGTGTCTTTCAGTGGTGGTTTGGAGGTTTACAGGTCTCTGCTTTCCTCATTAACCCATTAAACGTTCCCCCGAGAAGAGGAATTTGTCAAGGAGGAGTGTGAAAAATGAGATATATTTCTGTAGTCTTTGTAAATCGTAGAGGGTCGCACGACTCCAATAGCCAGTGGATGTCATGCCAATTCTGTCATAATTCTCAAAAAGACTACCAAAGTTTACTACACTACTGTGGGTTAGAATGATGTTGATGTGTTAAAAAAAGGAAGGGAATAGGTTGATATGGAGAAAAACAAAAAAAGACACTTTGCTTGTTATTTTTTATTTTTCTTATAAATAGTAAATAGTGCTGCATTTAACACAAGACAATTCGCAACAACAACTGAAATGCAGTCATAAAGAAAAACGTCATACAGGTATAAAAAGCACATGTAAAAAATAACTTTTGCCATGGTATTTAAGTCTTAAGAACAGCTGAGCGTTGTGTTACAGGCACATATGTTGAAAATCTTCTTGGGTAAACTCACAAATGTCCATTTTAAAAGCAGACAAGTACATGACATATGCTTAGATAGACAAACCGGGCCCAAAACATTCATCAGCGTTAAGGAATAGTAATGTAAAATATATGACAGTTTGTTGTTAAAGCAAATCTGATCTCAGGAGAAATTCATATAGATTCAGACTGATAAATGTGCTCCAATTTTGTTTGTTTCCTACAGAGAGTCTGGAAAAATCCCCTATCCTTAATCTGAACCTTCATAGCTTTTTTCTGGGAGTTAGACTTGGACCAGGCAGAGGTGGGTAGTAATGCACTACATTTACGTTGTTAAATAATTGTGAATAAATTGTACTTGGGCGATATTTAAGTTGTCAAACAATTTTACTCTTTACTTCTCTAGAGTCCTTTTTATGTGGCTAAATCTCAGTTGGACCTGTAGGGTTACCATCGTTGCATTATTAGACACCCTAAGTAGTAAAAAGGATATAAGGATATCATTGACAATGTGCTATTTTATGCACAACAGGCTAGATAGCTTGTTCGTTTGATTTTTGAATTTTTATTTGTGGCCTATTGAATAAATTAAACTGAAATTCGAATTTAACCACTCTTGTCTATGATAACACTAACCTCCAACATAAATGTCACTTCTGTGCAAGCAATATACCTTTTCAGAGAGCTTTCACAGAATGTATATTATATCCACACTCGCCGGCCACATTATTAGGTACACCTGTTCAACTGCCCTTTAACACAAATATCTAATCAGCCAATCACATGCATTTAGGCATGAGTATTTCAGAAACTGCTGATCTCTTGGGATTTTCACGCACAGCCATCTCTAGGGTTTATAAAGAATGGTCCGAAAAAGATGAAATATCCAGCGAGCGGCAGTTCTTTTGCTAGAGGTCAGAGGAGAATGGCCAGACTGTTTAGAGCTGATAGAAAGGCACAAATAACTCAAATAAGCATGTGTTACAACTGGATAATGCACTCCTATTGGCTAAGATCATGGAACTAAGGCTACAGTTCCAAAATTAGACAATAAAAGGCTGGAAAAACATTTCCTGGAGTCTCGATTTCTGCTGTGACATTCAGAAGATTGGCAGTGAGGTCACTGCTCTCAAACGGCCTCCACAGTCCCCTGATCTCAATCTAATAGAGCATTTTTGGGATGTGGTGGAACAGGAGATTCAGATCATGTATGTGTAGCCAGCACATCTGCATCATCTGCATGATGCTATCATGTCCATGTCAATCTATGAGGAATGTTTTTAGCACCTGATTCTGTGCCACAAAGAATTAAAGCAGCTCTGAAGGCAAAAGGAAGTCCAACCTATTACTAGCAAGATGTCCCTAATGAAGTGGCTGTGTGTGTGTGTGTGTGTGTGTGTGTGTGTGTGTGTGTGTGTGACATTGTGCCATAGGCAAAGGCTGATGAGCAAAACTTTAGGTAATTTGCACATTTTGAACGATTGATTAATTGAGTTATGGGTTTGATCATTATGAGCAATTACTTTTGCTGTGATGCCCAGCTCTGCATATTGGTCCTCATGTTGGTGCTTGGTCCATTTTAAGACAAAAAAAACCTTTTTAACACTGATAACACTGGAATGCGACTATTTAAAATATGTTACTGTATGGAATGTACAGATTTGTGTAAAAACCATAATTGAAAGGAAAGCTATTTTTGCAGTTCAAACCCCAATCTGCATGTAACATCAAACTAACACTGATTTCTATTTTTTGTGATTTTTTTTAAATAATGTTTGCTAGAAAACTCTTCTATTTCCCCTTTGTGATCTATGTTTGAATAAGAGATTGGTGTATGAGGTATACAAGGTGTATATTGCACTTTCTTTGGGTTTTTTTTTTTCATGCTACAATCTTTCACTCATACACTCTTCTTTCTTTTACCCCTTTTCCTTAATGGCCAACGTTTCTGCTTCTGATTATGAAATGTAATGTAGTAATATTGAGCTGTAACTGTATGGGTGACAGTGTGGGTCACTCCCTTGCTCTGTTACTTACTCACTTTTCATATAGTACCTGATATAAATGCCATAACACCTAAGTGCATACCAAGCCAAACAACTTTTTTTCCTCATCACTGTTGAGCTCTTTTTAAGTTCATTTCTTTTTAAGTTTTACTATCCATGTGAATGTCAAGGAAGTCAGATTACATACCCCCCATACAAAACAGAGCCCTTGTTTACTTAAACACACCATTGTTTGAACAACGCGTTCTCATGATGATGTTATTGACGTCATTGCCCATTTTGTCTGAAAGAAGAAGGCATTTTAACCACCTTGTCCTATGTGTTTCCCTGATGTTCATTTCAGGTTAAAGTTCATTTCTTATCTTTTTTTGTCTTTGTGCCATTTTCCAGGTTGTCCACCTCAGACTCTTTCTCACTGCTTACACTGTGTTCTTTGGGACTAGTCACGTAAGCATGGGAGTTTGGAGGCTGGTTGTAGAGCCCTAAACCCAGAGGGTCTTTGGTCCTTATTATCCACACTGAACAAGACTGCAGAACCTTGAATCACTCAGAATGAGAACCAACCCGGCGTGGGTGGCAGTGCAGTTGGAGTGGAACGGTCCTGATGCCAAAGGGGATTGTGGGTAGGCATGAATCTGGAAGTGGATGTCAGAGGTCAGGAGAAGAACCAAAAACCAGGTGGTTATTCTTAGACCGTCTGACACATTTCCTCTTTTTTTCTTCTGCTTGCTTCTCTGATCAGCTGATGTTGGGCTTCAGATAATGAAAGGCACCTGAAACAGACAAGCATATTATTAGCACTGCATAGCATTTCTTAACCATAACAGTTACTTGCATCACAGTGAAGCAGGATTTTCCACAAAGTACTGTATTAGAAATGGTACCCAACAGAAACTTAAAAACACTAAGTATTTTTTTTTTTTTAAACACCAAAAATACAAGAGTCGCCCTTGCAAATAGTATGATCCAAGTGATGTGTTTGTGGCTCTGCATTAATTTAAGTTTTCTCAGGTTGGTTGGTGTCTTTTCAGTTACAGTTTCCCCTACCCAAAATGTCAGATGTTCTTCCTTCGCAAGTGAATGACAGTCAAGTTATGTTAAAATGTACAGTTTTTTTTTTTTTTTTTTCCAGGAGGACACCACTAAAGCTCAGATACTAGAATCGTCCCTGCCATTTAGTGTATATTTTGTGTTTCGCATGACATATTGCTAGTTATAACAGAATACAATAACCATTTACTATGTAATTTATTGTATTTTATTTTACTTTTACTCACAATTTAGCCATGAAATTACACTCGGTCTCAAACTGACTATATCACCTGATCAGTCTACTTAGGATTTTGCCTCTTTAGGTGCTTCCACATAGAACCTGTGCTCTCCAAATGACTGGTGATTAACCGCTTTAAAACCAGCGACAGCCAGTAAGCGGAGATATTTTGTCTTGGTTAGGATACATTTCCTTGAAGGGCCCAGATGCATTGCTGAAGCTGCAGTGGGATCCATAGGAGTGTGAGTGTATATAGTAAGACAACGCCTGATCGGTGTTTCAATACACTGTACAGTTCCACCCAGCTGCTCTTGGAGTACGACCAATAATCAATAAGAGTGCAGGACCTCTGAGGGAAACACATGGTTCTAATAGGGAGCTGCCACAGGCTATTTTACTCCAGCTAAAGCCCTTCGTAACTCCCTCCCCAGAACACACATACACACACATACAGACACACCTTGATTCCTTAACACACGCACTAACTATTCTTGTGCAAATACACGATGCAACAACCCCTTATATGAACATACGCCACTGTGGTTCAAAGTATACAGACCATGGACTAAGGCAAATTAATGCTTTCAAGCTGCCTTCAGATGGGGCATTCAACATGTGGTCTGTACCATTCTACCCCCTCATTGGATCTGTCAAACATACTTTGCGATGTCCGCTCCTTTTATTTCTGCTTCCCAGTGCATGCGTACATGTGTGTATAATGGACAACCGACTGCTCCACGCTTTCATGTGCGTGTGCGTGTGCGCGTGTGCCTAATGAGCGACATCTCAGTTACCCAAGAGGTCATTTCATGGCTAGGTTACAGGCTCCTGAGGTTGACAGGCATGCTCATCACATGGGGTCGCAAAAGGTCGTGCATGCCTGGTTGGGACCTGTGATGGCGTCTACTCGTTGCCGGTGGAAAGCCTATTATAATCCTAATCTCTGGCTGTTCAGGTTCAAGTGCATTTCGGGGAAAATATCCCCTCAACTCAGAACCTCAGCACTTTCAGTGATGGAAATGAGGATTGGTGTCGAATGAAAAACAAATTGTGGTTTAATTTGACTTGCGGAATGAAATGTGCTGGTCTGGAAAACTGAAAATTAGCAGAATAAACGCTGAACAACTTAAAAAAAAAAAAGGGCTTTTTGTTTATAGCTTCCAGCTGAGCAATGTGAGAGTATTACAAGAAGTGGCATAATGATGAGGCAGCAGCAGTTTAACTAGTCTGTTATTTGATCGAACTGTATGAATATTTGCTAAAATGTTCAATTATGTTCCTTCTATTCTTCGGTCTTTATTTAATTTTTATTTTTTGTTAGGGACATTTACTCCTAGTTGATATTTACTGTAGCACGTGCCACATGGATTATATACTTATATGAATTGTATAAATTATATTAATGGATTATACAGAATACAGAATCAAGTCTGCCTGTTTTGTAATCAGTTCTTTGAGTTAGATATTGAAATGCATCAGGTACCAGTTGAACATGTAATTTTGT
Organism: Ancistrus triradiatus; assembly: GCA_025084515.1. Classification (NCBI taxonomy): domain Eukaryota; kingdom Metazoa; phylum Chordata; class Actinopteri; order Siluriformes; family Loricariidae; genus Ancistrus; species Ancistrus triradiatus. The sequence continues at coordinate 38,736 of JAJAGP010002256.1, forward strand.
GTTTTAGGAACCATTTTGAAAGGGTCTTTTTCAGACTATGAACATCACATGACTGTGGGGTTAAAAAAAATACAATTATGATAAAATTGTAATTATAAACAGATCAAGAACGGACAATTTCTCTTGTGCTCTCATGGTAACCTGCCTTGAATAATACTGCCCCTTAACTATTTGACTCAAACTGTTTGAATCTTAGTGTAGAGCTATTCAGTATGCCTCTGCTAATACTCTGGACAGAACAGAGTATGATTCAGGCTAGTTCACACACACACACACACCCCAGTGAACAGTAGTTGTATTCACCTTACTTTGCCCATACTGGCCGTACTGGTATGGTGCCATATGGTCGACGCTGTAAGCTGGCGAACTGTAGCTGGGAGGGCAGTAGGACTGAGAATTGGGCAGCGAGGGCATGCTGGCCAGTCCAGACAAAGGCTCAAGTCTCTGCGATGAGTGGCAGCTGGCAGCCATGCCTGCACTGGGCTCCAGAGGTCCGGTCAGAGGAGAGAGAGAGAAATCTCCCTGTGGCTGGTGAGGCACGGCTCCTGGGTTCAACAGACCCATCACCTGATAAAGTGAAGAAGACAGGAGAAGGAAGTGGGTCAAGGAGAGGACAGACAGGAAAGAAAGGAAAAGACAAAAGGAAGATATGAGGATATATGTCAGGGAAAATTTACTTATAATGAACACCATATAGGAGGAAATACTTGCTAAATCACAGCTCTTTCACCCCACAGATGGAGCAGTGGATTTATAGCATATTGAAAAACTTAAGGAAACATTTTTATTGGATTACATTTATAGTGGATAGTAAAATGGCAGTGCACTCGCTTTAAAGTCTATCCACACAACCAACAACATTGCGGCCCATAACATTCTGATAGGCTTAATCCTTGCAAGTTAACAAGAGTTTAAAGGAAATGTTGAGATTTTATTTTAACTTCATCTACCATTATGTGGAATAACCAAGAAATATGGTCAGAAAACCTGCTTATTGAATCTCATTCAGAAATCAAAGGACAGTTGTTGGGGCAGGAATACATTTATGTGAGGCACATCTATTTTAGAAGACTTAACACTCCATGTAGCTCAATTCATCTATATGAGATAGAATTCATTTTATAGAAGGAACATTTATTATGAGGTTTCAGGGATGTCATCAGATCTGTTTTACTGGGGCATGTGCACCCCACCAGTTTCATTCGGTTTTTCGCATGGAGTATCTGCAAATATGTAAAAGAAAGTCGATCCCACTGCAGGCAAAGCGATGATAGCTCATAGCTATTTGTTTTCGCCACTTATAACTGTATAACCTACCAAAAGCACATATTACACCACTAAAGCAAAAGCATTTGTTAAATTAGCAAAGGTATCAGTTACATTATCGTAAATCAAAGTTATTCCAACGAATAAAACAATCTTCAATGTTAATTTGTTCTTCATTTCTCATCCATGGCAGAGTAATGCCCACTTTAATGTTAAAATGCTTAATCCGTTTAGTGTTTAGCAGACTATCTTTTTATATAGTGTCCACTGATCATTGATACAAGAAGTGCCACAAACCCATAACTTTTTACTGCATTACTCCAGGTTGAAGTTGGATTTAACTACATGTCAGCATCTGTGCCTGTTATGAGTCAACAGGTTTTCCATTAAAAGAAAACCTTAGAGGGAAATGTGTCAAAATCATTGTCTGTGGTCGTCCCCAAGTGCTACAGATGTAAAGGATAGGGGTTAGGTTGAAAAATGCTGGAGTATTCCATTAAAACATCCTCCAGAATCGTCCTCCTTCAACAACAGGGCTCAGTGAAAAGAAACCATAACCACAACCACAATGTGTACAACATTCAGGGGACATTACTAAATCATCTTCATATCTAATTCAGCCGTTTAGCCCAGTGTCAGAGGAATTCAGAAAGCTGGGACATCGGTGTCAGTGGGCCATGGCTGCCAACACCGACGGGCCAAATTCTGCCTGGTTCTGAGGGAGGTTCCCTCCTCTCGCTCCGCTAATCATTAATGAAAAGCAGCCTTGGCAGAGTTGAGATCACCAGCACACACTCGCTCGCGGCCCATAAGACTCCGATTATTCTCCATCCAAGCGCACACATGGTCCTGTTTAAATAATTTCCCATCTGAGAGAGAGAGAGAGACGGGCTGAGAGTGGTTAAGCTAAGGAGTTGTGTTTCTCTGCCCTGCTAAGATTTTCCTAAAAACGATCCTCTGTGATTGTGCTGGTGCATGAGCATGTTTGTGTGCGTGTATGTGTGTGTGTGTTTCAGAGGGAAAAAATCTGAAGCGAAATATGGAGAAGAAGGGGAAAGGGAGAAGAGAGAGATTTGTGGGCTGCTTGCAAAGGAGAGGCTCAGCGAATTAAACTGAGCGTGTCCAAAAGAGACAGAAGGACTGGAGATGTGTGTGGGTGAGAGAAATGCTAGACTGGCTGTGTGTCTATGTGTGCATAGTCGATATGTCTAGTTGAATGACTGCATGTAGTTAAGAGTTTTACAACTTCTGTGAAGGGATCATGAAATCCCACCAGTGATTCATCTTACACAGCTGGACAGAGCTTCACAACTGAGCATACACACACACACATGCAGAACAAGGGGGAGAGAGAGAGTGAGAGAGTGAAAGAGTGTGTATATACACATATCTACAGTTCCAATTTGCACTTAATACCCCAATTCCCTACTGTATGAATTCAAACTTAAACCATTTGGCAATATTTGAAATGTTTTGTGTCAAAAAGACAGTCTAATAGAAATAAAACTTAACACATAAATATAAAAAATGAGTATACTGTTAATTGCTATATAGCAATAACTACAATATCCTCAATTGTTTGTACATTTCAATGTGTCCTATAACCAGATCTTGAGTTTTTGGCCAGATGTTGGTGTGGATATGTATTTTTAAGATGTGTTTTATAACGATTTTTATGTTCCGGGATGGCTACATAAACGTTCTTGTGTTGCATCACCAAAAAAAAAGTCTCCCACCCTGACTAGACTCTTATACATCAAAAATATTACAGCCGGAACTGAGCTGCAAGCCAGAAGTGGCGCGTTTCCCCATCTCGGAGGCCACACACACACACTCGTACACTGACAGTAGGTAATTTACAGGTTCCTGGTCAGAAGGCTCGAGACTGGGTGAGAGGAGCATGGTGATGTGTTATGCTTTACAAATGGAAACCACATGGAGGTTAAAAAGCCTCATTCACCTAGCAGCAGGGGGAGATCTGTCTACACGTGAGGTGAGCGCTAAAACACGCACTCCCAGGAGCACACGCGTACACAGTTCACTGACAAAATGCTTCCACATCACAGTTCATTCTGGATATTCTCAAGCCACTGGCGTGGAAAGATGGAGTGAATCAGTCTGTCTGCTTTGTAAGGTGATTTCTGAGGACTGACACAGGTTGCTATATCACTGATGAAAAAATCTATTCTAATACAAAAGTGTAAGCACAGATTTGAGGCTGTTATGTCTGTGTGTTATGCTTTGTGTCATGCCATGCATGTGTGTGCCGGTGTCTGTCTACAGCGGTTCCAGAGCTTATGAAGCTTATGCACTGAGAATGCGAGTGGGTTCTTCAGCCGTGGTGTAAACAGAGTAGTGGTATGTGAGCGATTACACACCACACGTGTGACATTTTTAGCATGAAGCAAGTGGATCAAGCAAAGCCACCCAGATCTTGTGAGCACATTTAACGTTCTAGATAGATAAACACTTTCCTGTACTGTGTGGACTCATTGACGTTTTAAAGTACAGAAGACTGAAATATTAAAGATTAAAAAAAACCACCAACCAATGGCTAACCCCTGTGTTTTTTTAATTAATCAAATAGGTAACAATTATTTACTTTTTTCTGGGTTGAAGAACAGTAATTTACCTCAATTTTCAGGTTCTCAATTTCACGATCACAAGATTGAATAAAAAGCAGTGACTAATATCACACTGAAAATAACTCAAGTACAATTCAGCCCAAACGTTTGAGAGCCCCAGTGGAAATGTTTGTTTGGATCTTTGAAGAGTTACATACAGCAGCAGGATAATGACCAAAAACAACCCTTAAATCTTTGCAGCATCTACCGGAAGACCAAAGAACATAAAGATTGTTGACTGACATGGACATGGCCCACCTAAGCTGCATTTATGGGAGCACTTGAAGACAGAGAAGATCAAGCATTCAGTAACATCTCAAGATGTTCTTTCAAATATTGTGAAATCCTGCTAGGATAACATGGATCATCACATTCAAACTCCTGTATTCCATGCCAGCTCGAGTGCACGCTGGTTACAGCAAAAAGATGGAACAAACCAAATACAATATGTTTAGAAACGTATCACTTTAGAGCTTATGAAACAGATGCAGTACAGAAGACCAAGTGGAATCACTGGCTGTACGCTTAACTATTCAATTAGCAGCCAATTAATGTAAAAGTCTGCAATATGAATCAAGCCAAGTGTGTGCTTCACCATACCTTAAATCACTTGGTAAATACATAAATGAAACAATTAGGCAACAAAGTGAATCATTTGCATAAATTACACAGCACATTATGAAGGATAAATTCTCTCATTCCAATCAATTAAGAATCTGGAAAATTCCATAATTACAATCCCAGACACAGAGTTCTGCCCTCGAAATGACGACCAGTGACTCTTGCTCTCCAGGGGCAACAAAAGGCCACAATATGGACCAGGTCTAGGTTGTGCTCGCGCACACACACACACTAATGGCAATCCCATATTCTGTGTCAGCATGGGAGGCAGTAATTTCAGAGCCCCAAAGAATAGTACTGGACATTCAATGGGCTCTGGTGGGTCAGTTTCAGAATTCTCACCAATGACTTTACAAATGCTGCCATCCAAAGCAATGACAGTTTCAACAATGAAATCAAGCAATTAACCTCAAGTTCAAAGAACATCCAGGTTTTCAAGTTTTCCCCCTACTGATCTGGCATTCTGGAATCGGATTTCTATATTTGTACACAGCTATGCACTCTGTCACCCTGTCTTCGGCATAATGGAGTCCCCAAGGCTGTTCATATTTTCTGCACAAACAGAATCACATGCAAACAGAATCACCCAGATCCCCCCACCACACCCCACGATACAGCCTGCCCAGCTATCTTTTCCATTCTTTATAAATGGTCAGGAACAAACTGGTCTCTCCCACGTGCTTCTAAACAGTCTACCCACAATGCAGTGCATACACTTGAGCAGGAGGCGCTTTTCGAGATGGTTAGCAGCTCATTTTCCGCTTGTTAGCACGGCCGCACATGGTGCTCACCGCAGGAGATAGCGACGGACGAGTGTGTAATCACACATAATTGTCTTTTCACTTCTCATTTTCGTCAGCATTACTTCTGCCACACGTTCGCTTCCTGCCATCCCTCGACTCAGTGCTATCAGTTAAAGTGATTACAGCAAAACAGGCGATTCTATTTTTTGCATTTTATGACTTGACATGTTGCACAACATATGCCTACACCGAGCAATTGTAGAGGCCTGGAGCACTGCACTGTTTAGTGTTTTCAGTGATCAAACGGACAAGCTAGAACTCACTGACTAATACAAAAGGTCATTCATAAGTTCAGCGGTTGTTTTGGAGTAGGGGAAATTCCCCACTAAATATAATATTACGATAATTGAAGACATTTTCACAGTGCACAATGTGCATGACAATAATAGCTCAGCATACACCAGTGCCTGTTTATTGGAATATTAAAAGTTTGTAATAAATTGGCAATGTTTGGCCTAACGGCAATGAATAGGTTTTATATAAACACTATAAATTCAGTGCTCAAGAAAATAAACTATTTAAGAGACTGAGGAAAAGAGAAAAACATTGGCAATGTCTACTGGTTGAGTAGTAGTTCCCACAGACGTGCATGTATGTAACAACAGGCTTCTTACATTACTCCAGCGGAGCTGCACTTTGCCTGTGTTGCCTATAACAAAGCCATTTTACATAAAGAACAGAGTTTGTTTATTTATCTTTGTAATATTGTAAATAAGTTGCCTTTCTGACAGATCTTTCAGACTCTCTGACAGATTTACTGACGTTTGAGAAGTCAGTCATGTTCCTGATTCCCGAATTCCTGACTGACAGCTGGCCTCTCTGTGACTTCGACCAATCATCATAAGAGAAGCAGCGCATCTATGAAAACTGCACTGTCCAATAATGCAGATCTTTTTTTTTTGTGCAAAACTCAACCACATGCACTCAATTCGCTGCCAGTGAAGCATATGTGTTCGGACATGGCTCAAAACGATGCATTCAGAGCCGTTTGCCTAAAGAATGCCAGTTTTCATCCTATTTAAAATGGTGGAACATGCCATAGATGCCATGGCTGCAAAACCCACCCGCATAATGAGTGCATAAGCTTCATAAGCACTGGAAACACTGCAAAGGAGAATTGGTGATAGTTTGAGTTTAATGAAGTGAGATATACTGGGTATCTAATTGTTTAAATATTGAATTCCACCTAGATTAATGGATAATAAAGGCACTTTGGAACATTCACTTGTTGCACTTTAATGAAATTGAAGGGCAAATTGGGCTTCCTAGACAGTCTTAAAGCAATCACCTGTGACATACATATAAAATGTCAAGCATCTCCGGTGACTAAATGGTAAGAACCAGCTGCTGCAATGGCAGTTCCTAGGGGCCGGGGTTTGAATCTCAGGTGGAGGATTTGGATGTGAAGGTCGGGTGGTGCATTAACAGGACCCTATGAGGTGCCTTGTCCAGGGAGTTCCTCTGCCTTAGGCTTCACTGTTCCTTGAGCCAGGAAATTGCTTTGCTTATAGAATTTCTTCTATTATTTTTTTTTCTGTCAGGATCTTTAACAGTAAAACCTAAAGCAATGTTGTCAAAACAGCATGTTGGGATATAATCTGGGCATTATTGTGATTAATAACTGCATTATATTATTGTCCAAGCCTTATTTACACTGTGCCTCAGGACGTCTCATGTGTAATTTCATCAGAGGTCTTGTATATATTTGGACATTCCACACTATAACACTTTAATACTGTTAATTTCATGTAAGGTTTAGTATCTCTTAATGGAGCAAAGTCAGTAATCCTCAGGCCACCCAATTGACATTCAGTGCTCGCTTAAACTTCCCTAAAATCATCTGTAGTTAATGGTGAACTTACAGAAACAACATTTCACACATTTTCAGATATTTCATCCGAGCATCAGCTCTTTTCACGTTTCTGTATCAATATCTGTAGAACTGACTGTGCCCTCTGTGGGCTAGAAGCGGTAACACAAATGTTTTTTTCTCTCATGTAATCACATAGGACCAGAAAATGAAGGCCTATATTTATATTCTCCAAAGTAAATTAAACTAACCTGTGACGAGAGGCCATTGCTGATGGTGGGGTTAACCGGGTTGGAATGACTTGGTGCAGTTACAAAGCTGTCTGAATAGCCTGAGAAGCCATGACGTCCCGACGAGAGGCAGTAAGCTGAACTGGCATCCTGGGTCCCAGGGGCACTGCCGAGCCCGCTCTGGTGCACTGAAGTGGGAGGCAGAGGCTGTGGCCTGTGCACTGTGCTGGTCTGCTCTGACATTGCTGACAGAGAGAGAGAGGGGTAAGACATGAAAATTGAAATGGTACTTTTTACATATGATATTAGTGTATCTAATTATCGTCTGTAATTAGTACGGTTACTGCTGAAAAATAGTGGTCGAAAGATCGGAGATGTGTGATGTAAATAGGCTCAGTGTTTTTTTTTTTGTAATGATTAATTATTCAAATTTATATTTTTCAAGTAATTGTTTTCAGGGTTAAAGTGGAAAAGGAAAGGATAGTAGTAGCAACAGTAAAAGTAGTAGCACTAGTAGTAGTAGCTGTAATAGTAGTAGCAGCAGTCAAAGTAGTAGTAGTAGTGGTGGTAGCAAATAGTTGTAGTAGTAGCAGTAAGGCTAATAGCAGCAGTAATAGTGGTTGCAGTAATGGTAGTAGTAGTAGCAATAAGGCTAATAGCAGCAGTAATAGTGGTGGCAACAATAGTAGTAGCAATAATAGTAACAGTTGTAGCTGCAGTAATGGTAGTAGTAGTAGCAGTAACAGTAGTAGTAGTAATAGTTATAGCTGTAGTAGTAATAGCAGTAAGACTAATAGCAGAAGTAATAGTAGTTTTGTTGTAGTAATACAGTATTGCAGTGCACCTTGTGGGATGGAGGAGGCAGGATAAGGGCTTTCCTGTAGCTGATAAGGCTGCAGGCTTGACATGGCTGATGGTGGGAAACCTCCAGGAATCAGGTGATTGAACGCCATCAGCTGATTGGCCCCCGCCTGCTTCCTCCAACGAGCCCGCCTGTTGCTGAACCACACCTACAAACAAAACAGCAGAACTTTATGAGCGTCAAGGTGTGAGCTGATTGTGTTAGGCCCCACTTGGTTTATGTTTGCCTGTGTGAGAGCATGAGTAGCGGCATGAGTGTACATGTGCAAGTGAGGAACTGTGCATGTGACGGAGATAGCCCTGTGGCTATGTGGATGTGAGAGCCTATAGTAATGACATCATGTACATCATGAGCTACTGAATGCATACTGATGGCTTTCACAATGTTAGAAGTCGGCTGCTAAAGGCTTTTAACAGCACTATTTTTAGTCTTTTTCATGGGTGGGGGGGGGATCTTACAAAGAAAAAAACACAGGGTCACGCAACACACAATGAAGTCTGTGTGTGCGGAATTGTATGCTTAAGGGCAGTTAGGGGCCTAAGAAGTGTTCAAATAGCCAAACAAGATTGCTTAAGGGTTGCTTCACAGTGTACAGTAAACACTGCAGTATGTCTGTGCATGGGTCATGTACTAATGCCTTTCCGTACCTGCACTCTCGCTTCGGTGAGTTTGGCTCTCTGGGCCAGCTCCTCACGTGTGTAGATGTCAGGGTAATGTGTGCGCTCAAACGCTCTTTCCAACTCCTCCAGTTGCTCTGCGGTGAACGTAGTGCGACTGCGCCGCTGTTTCCTCTTCAGGGGTAGTCCTGGCTCCGAGTCGACATCTGAGCCCTCGTCCGAGTGACTCGCTAAAACACACACGTTTTGCACTCGTGAGAAATCAAAAACCTCAAACCTCAATCAAATCCCTATCTGCAGACTTATTGTGTAATTACTGGAGATGCTGAGGTGGACTAAGCAAATGTAACCGATCTGTTAGATAAACAAAGTTATGGTTAGCACTAGATTTAGTTTAGCTAGCATGCTAGAAGGGCTAGCACTGTTGTTTCTCAGCTCCCGAGATGCCCGATTCAATTTTACCTTGCACCCTAGGCTGCCGCAACCCTGCATTGGATTAGGTATGAAAAATGAATAAATTAAAGAATCAATGAATAATGTGCTTATAAGAAGACCACCTAAACAAAGCACTATTGATTCAGCTCAAAATAGCCTGATGATTGAAAATTACACTGCTGATATTAAATGGTTAATAAATAAATGATTAATAAATGGCTATTTTACCTAGAATTATCTAGATGCACTAATTAGTTATAATATGAGGTTTGACCTTCATTGTCATCGCATTAATAAAGACTATCTGCTTAAGCTAATAATACAAGCAGCTACACTTATCATGTCTTTGTACACAGTACTGTGCAAAAGTCTTAGGCCACCAGATTAGATTGTATTATTAGATTAGATTGTTTTAGCAATGGTATAATGATAATAATTGCTCAGTTTCTTTAGAATTAGAATAAAATACAGGAAATTAGTTTGCAGTATTAAAAAACTGAATAAAATCACAAAGAACAGCTTCTGCAGGCTACAGTGGCAAGTATACTAAATGGGTATACTTGAGCAATAGCAGCATCTGGCAGCTTAAGCTCATCTGGATTCGAAGTTGACCCTTCTACAGTCTGAATAAGTTTGATCAGGAATTTCTTTTTGGAAGGGGTAGCAGCCAAGGAAACCACTTTTTTTCCGGAAGGGAAAACAGGGGTGAAAACGCTTTTAAAATATGCTAAATCTCACAAAGATTGGAATGAAGATCAGTGGAAAAGAGTATTCTGGAGTAGTACAAAATCCAACTTCTAATATTTTGGGGTCCAGTTGCCGACAATATGTTGTATATGGTCATTCTACCATTTCTAAAACGACAAAACTAATGATGGCCTAAGACTTTTGCAAAGTACTGTATTAATTAATCATTCAGAATCCGGAATGGAAACGTATGCATTCATTAAAAATTTTTTACTGGTAACATTATTGAATGTTATTTATCAGCATTTAAGTTGTAGTTTAACAAAAAATAAAACTCTAATTGACACAATATTCCATTCAGTCAAGCCAAGACATTTAGCCGTCCAACACTTGCTTGTTGTTCAGTGCAAATTAGTTTTGCGTTGAAACTAAGACATCAGCCAACAAGCGTTAAGTGAAACTGAAACTTCACTTTTGTATTTCTTTTTTTTTTTTTATAATAATAATAATATTTGTTATGGTTGTCTGTTGATTTACCGACATCAAATCCTAACAGGATTTTAGTTGGATTGTGTTGTTGGGCTATTGCTTATTTGGACCAGCATGACATAATGTCTACTTAGAAGAATACAAAGTAATTCTGTAAGTCGCACTGGATAAGGGCGCCTGCTAAATGCTGTAGATATGAATGTAAATAAGTGTCTATCTTAACCAAAATTACATGCAGTCCTTATATTCAGTCTCACATCTGGGCATGACTGTTAAATTACATGTTTCGTTCATTTTTTTTTATTTAAAGAGAAAGCATAAAAAAAGGATCGATATATACATGCTCATGCTCTATTTCTGGCAATGTTAATGAAACCAATGTTTAATGAACTTGTAAAGTCAAGACTTTACAAATTAAACACTAGCCTATGGTTTGGAAAGAGTGAGTAAACAACCAAAGTTTTCCATTATGTTTTATGCATTAACATTTGTCTTATTTAGGTTTGTTGCTTCAGGAGTTTGGGTTAACTTCATTTTACATAGAAATGTAATGTGATATGACCACGGAAGCCCAAACACTGTTTCACACAACATTTTCACACCAAAGTTAAGCAAACTAAATAGCTTTTTAATAGCAGAAGTATTGAATACAGATTTGCTATTTTGCGCATACCCTTCTTGCGTTCAATTACAATTCAGCCATATAACTTTAAGAGACTGGAGCCACGATGGTGGAATGATACCGAAAAGCAATAAGGAAAAATCAGTCCTTGTTGTACAAGATGTCTACAGTTCTGTGAAGTAAAGGTTTGTTTTCCTATTTGTGGAATTCAGTAAGTTATAGTGTGTGCTCAAAAACCACATCATGTCTGTGTGACTGTAGAAGAATCTGATGTGGTTTGAACCATGGAGTATTTATGGAAAAGATCTTGGGTGATATAGACTCAGACTGCTACATTTAGTCTTGTAGCTTCAACGCAAACTAAACAAGCTAGATTTGAGCACGATTTGGCTGATCAGCTTCATTTGGGCTGGCTAAATGGAAAACTCCATAAACGTGATTTTTTTCAGAGAATTACTCTTCAAGTATAAAGAAAGTTCACTACACAGAATACATGACTGCTGTGATAGGACTGGGAAGCTGTAGGCTCAGACTCAACAGGTGTTATTTTTCCCAGTGCAGGCTACTGCTTTTCTGCTAGATGCTTAGACCCACTTAGCATGCAGACATACAGATGCATGCATACACACAAACCATCCACCCGTGCATGCATGCATGCACACTCCCTGTGCCATGTGGGTACGTTAGGACAGTGTTTTTTCACGGGTCATTCAGACTGCCCTTGAGCTTGGAGCTAGGCATCTCCGAATAGGTGGGGGTAGGGTTCCCTATCAAATAATGATTAGGCCTCTCAAACTAGCGTGACAGCCTGCTATTGTGCAATAATACGCCTCGAAATCCCCGGTTCCTTACGCATAAACATGGCATCTGTTTCGGCCGACACTAGCTAACTCTTTTCTCTACGTCCTTTCTCTAGTTCACCCCTCTCCAAATGTCTTCATGGTTCAGCCTCTGATGAGTGAGAACAGATGATCAGACATGGACATAATGGCTAGGAAGCCATGCTATCACTACTGATGAATGAAACATTCCGTATAAAATCTCCTCATGCTGTTTTGTCAGCATATATTGTTCAAAATCATATAAAATGTATTTGATACCAACAGAATTCCTCAACATAGCATTACAAGGACCAAAGATATTGAAAGCAATTTCCAGGGTTTTTCAACCTCATCTCTAACTACTTCACATAGCATTTTGAAATTTTATTTCTAAAAATTGTTGTTTTGATTGATATTTACAAAGCTTAATGTCTCTGCGGATACTCCTGGGCCAAAAAATGGGCCAAACCCATAACTGCAAGTTCCACTTAGTGGTAATGGCTTTAAACAGTTGACAAGTAGCTGATATGTTTAATCTAAGACCAAATATTCTCAATAAGGTTCAAATATAGACTCTGACCAGGCCAAAGTCTGAGCCTGGTGTACTGTGGCGCTGTTTTTTGGTGCCTGAAACTTTTTTATACCCTTTCAGTTTACTCCTTACCTTTGTGCCATTTCAGGTTATTCAAAAGAAAGTGTTGATTTTTTTATAATGTCAATTAAGCTGAAAAAATGCAAATGTCCTAAAACTTTTGACCAGTAGTGTATGTGTTTCCAACTGAAAGAAGAAGTAAGGAATGAATTTACTTCTCCAGTGTAGGAAATGTGGAGAAAACAGCATAAGAACAATGCTGGTGAGTGTTTGGAATGATCATTATATACTCATGTATTGTATATGTTAGTTGGCGGAATTCAGCCAAAGCTATTCAGCGTTTTTCAAAAGTGTGCCTTGAGTCGATATGTTCTCCGTTCTATTTTCAGCACACAGGAAAAAGACACTAAAGATGCACATAAAGATTGGACTGAAGAAAAAGGACCACGGCATTAGACACAAACTAGGCCATAATCTGCATTCCTACACTTCTGAAGGTGCTGTGAGGGATGGAGATCCAGATCCAGATTTTGAGCCTTAATTAAAAGAGAGAGGTCACGCTGGAAAGTGAGCTGCTGTGCTTGTGGAGCCCCAGAGGAAATGCTACTGCTTCATGCCAGCGTGAGTCCTTCTAGGTATCTCACAAGGATTTAGATAGAGAGAAAGCAAGGCAGACAGTCTAAGGACTGAGAAGGAGATTGAGAGAGGTAGAAAGAGACCCGGTTTATCGTTTTCACATGAATGCTAGCAGGTTTGGTAGATTTCCAAAGCTGTTCAAGGACTCCTGTGTTTACTGCCTGAGAGAACAAGGGCAGCCTTAGAAAACCATCTCTTAATTCCACTAACAACAAAAATAAATACAAATAAGAGACATTTTAAACTATAGTGATCACTATAATTGTGCTTTTGATCGAACTAACGTGCACTTAAACCAACAAAAGTGACACATTATAAACCATATGTTTATGCCAATTATTAACAAATAACTAAATGGCATACAGTTAAATTACTGGTACCAAACAAGCCCTAATATCCGACCGGTCACTTCTTACAGTGAGGAACAATCTAGTAATAAAAGCACTGACCTCTGAATGTTCACAGAACTTTATCATGACATTAAACTATCACGATATTAATAATATAAACTCGCTCTAGTTCAGAGTTTGATGAAAATAACTGGAGCAAGAGCTGAAGAAAGAGGGAGCAGTGCGAAGAGAGTAAGTGTTGACTATAGGGTTCAAAGCTCAGTACATGTCTTCCTTGTGTCCCTTTCATTCCCGGCTTTCTTCTCAGAGTTTTTATTATCTACAACAGTGGCAAAAACACTCCATCATGGACTCTGAGTTAATAGTAAATGACACTGTTACTTTTGTCGTCCTCCATTCTTTCTCTCTCTCTCTCTCTCTCTCGCTCTCTCTCTTGCTCTCTCTCTCGCTCTCTCTCTCGCTCTCTCTCTCGCTGTTGCTGTCTCTCTCTCCTTCTCAGGGAGTTGTTTGGGAGTCTTTTGTTGGGTTATGTGGAGAAGCCTGTGGCTGAAGGCTTTGGAGTCTGATTTCCACGCTCCATCTGTAGGATCCATCAGAGCTGGGCAGGCGGGCATTCAGGGTCGCTGTCACCTGCCCAGCGGGGGAGGGGGCATGGGGGGGCACAATGGGGGCAGGACGCAGGGGCCAATAGGGGCTCCACGGGGGAACAGCAGGAGGCCGCCCCCGATCCTTCCTTCACCATCGCCAGGGGGTTTACATGTGGATGAAGGGGGGGTTAGAAGTTTGTGGATGAATGACTAAAGGTAAGAGAGTGTATGTGGGTGTGTGTATACATGTAAATGTATGTGTTTGATTTTATGTCAACATTTTCTTTTGCCAATACCATCTCTTGGTAGGGTCATGCCAGTAAAGCTAACTCGAGTTCAGTTCACTCAGTTGAATCCAATTCAGTTGCAAAGCCTGTGGCTGTGCTAATAAAGCCATTCTGAATTCAAGTAAATTGACACCGAAGGGGTGTCCCGATGTCTAACTCGCCTAAAAACAATCTTTAATAGTTTAAATAGTTTGGAAAAGTGCCTTAATATTCAAATCAACGGATATTCATTTTAAACAAGAGGAACTCTGATATATATGAAAGTCGCATGCATGTGGACCGATCTGTGACTGAATCCAGAGAGTCTGAAAGACTCTACAATTATTTAAGGAACAGAGTCTGCACCCATTATTTCCTCACAAATGTGCCACTTAAAATCCACTCTCACAGACGTCATGGTTTGCACAACACGTAACCCCTGTTTCTGCCAGCTAAAGTAAATGCAGTGTCAGTTTGCAGCTTAACACTTATATAAGAAAACACACAGAGTGGAAGCTAATCTCTGCTGGTTTGTTTCTTTAAAGTCAGTCTTTCTTTTTTTTTGCTCTGCTACGTTACAGTCTGGAGACCTGAAACAGTGGATGAACTGGAACCAGTAGTACTCGTTCACATTTAAGTGAAAGACATCAGAGATAATCGCTTAAGGTTGTAAATAAAGATAATCATCATATTAGAATTTCAGTACATTTTCATTCAGAAGTGACTACAGGGAATGTGTCTATTGACGTGTGCGTTTTTACAAAGCCCACACTAAAGATTAACATGAATCTTTAGACGAATGCTTGAGTCGAATGATTGTACACCAAAATGTGACATTGGGGGAAAAACGTTGAGAATAAATATAATCAAGCAACAGGTGCAGCTTGTCCAGAAGGGTGATAAAGGGTAGAAATCTGAACTTTTATCTTGGAACTGAGTTACTCAGATTTGCACGAGACCATGTTGGCTTTGTAGCATTTTCTAAGAAACTAGGACTGCAACTGACGTGCTGTATGAAAATCCAATACAACCTAACTGGATGGATGGATGGATCGCTGGACAGAATGATGATTAACCAGATAGTAACTTTGGTAGGAGGCCAATGAGAGAGGAAGAGTTTCTTGCAGAGTTCCCGCCTTCTGTGTTCATCTATTTGTATCCCCTCCAAGTAACTGAAACATATTCTTAAATCAGTTCAGTTAGTGACGTTTCCTTGAATACACTAATATTTTTTCAAATGAAGCCACCTTGGACTGAAAGTCTGACTGTATAGTCTGATTCCGCTTGGTGCCACAGATGCAGGCTCTCTGACTGTGTTTGTGGAGGCAGTAATAACAATACTTCACCCCACTGCCACGGTGCGAGGCTATTCATTAATCTGACACAAGGTGCATGCCTCCTATTCGGAGTGGGCATTTGTATTCAGAGCAGTCGGTCCCAGTGTGCACACACACACACACACACACACACACACACACACACACACACAAAGGCCAGAAACTGTTAAAAAAAAAAAACTCCACAGACCCAAACAGCCTTACTATTTATCAACCCTCCTTCAGACTGAGAATGATAGGACTAAGAAAAAGAGGGAGAGAGAGAGAGAGAGAGAGAGAGAGAGAGAGAGAGAGAGAGAGAGCTAACTACACTGTTGAATGGGTTCCACCTGCGGATGTAAGAATGCAGGGCAGCGGCTTGGAGAATTCCTTGCTGATCCAAACAGTAACACGAGCACAACATTCAGCAGAGATGGCAACACAGGGAGACTTTGTTAACTTTGCCATGTTAGGATTGGAAGCATGACTGGAGCTCTACTGTTTACCCTGTGTTTGTCCTGTATTACACTGCTCATACTGCCGAGCATAATACGTGTTTATGTACACCCGGTGTCACACTTACTCTATAAATATATAAACGAAACCACAAGAGGTGCGACTGAGCCAGTAAAACATTGTTTGAGTGGCACAGCAGATTAAGCCAAAGCCAAGAAATGAAAGCGTGCTGAAAAGAAGGATTCAGATTCAGAGAAAGGAAAATCAGTGGGAGAGGTCCAAGAAATCAAGACCAAAAATCAAAACAGGAGCGAGAAAGAGAGAGTCAGGGAGGACCGAAAGAGAGAAAGAGAAAGAGAGAAAGAGTAGCCATCTGGACCGTTTATAGCTCTTGGTAGGGGGAAGCCATCTCCTCCTGTGGGGCAGTTAAATGGCAGGGTAATTGAGCTAGTGACATGTGTTCAGCAAACTAAACAAAAGGAAGAAGAGACAAATGAAGCATTTATTTGCTCGCGTAGGAGCGTTGGCCCTTTGGGCCCTGGGTCCTGTGCGTTGTTGCCTGAGTGTATTAAGGAGTATATAGAGGCCCAGCAGATGCAGAAAGAAGAATGGTTAAGAGACTGATTATGAGTCCATCTGCAGTAGGCATTTAGTTAAGAGGGAGGAACCGGGGTGGTACCCGGTCTGCTAAAGAGATGCTACCTCTCCAGCTGGAGAGTGAGACTGTGTGTAAAGTAAGGAGGTCTTTAAAATAGGAAAATATATGGTCAGGCCTTTACATTAGCTCAAGAACACTCAGTCATTCCTGAGTTATTGTGTTGGTTCCTTATGTTTGTGCATTGATCAAAATTGCACAACACCCAAAATAAACTGCAACAGCCCACATAAAATGCTTTAGAACTTATTGATTAGAGTGGTGATGCAGTAATACATTTTTAAAAAAGGAGGGTACGGTGGAAACTCTGCATGCAGCCCATCAGATCGAGGCAAATGTATTTTTAAGAGTAGAATTTTTCCATTGGGGATAAATCAGCAAATCTGTTAATAAGAACATGCACACAACCTAGAGTAAAAGAGGAAGCACATTCTCCCTCTCACAATCTCTAATACACAATGCTGACAATGCAATGATTAATTAATATGGAAGTCTAAGGCCAGATGTTAATAACCAATTAAGGAAAACTTATTTTTATAAAAACATGCATGCATTTTAATCCAAAAACATTGAAAAATGCTGTAAATTGGTTTGATTCAGCCCCATGTGGGCAGAAGTGTTTTATTGGCAAGAAGGATTTATACCATGTGATAACAAGGAATATAACTCTGATAACTCTTTTTGGCAGTATATCTCTGGATTGAAATTCACCTAATCCATCTGTGATTATGATTAGTATTTGTCTGGTCCTCAAAATGTAAATAACAATATATAAATAAACTCTTTAATAAGATATTGTCTGAGGTCCCAATAAAGTTTTTCAGTTTTAGTGTAACCAATACTGGCTGGCCCAACAACTGCCCTTGAGTTTGAAAATACCTGAAAACAAGAACTCAAAAATTGTATTTTACCAAGTGCTTATTCCCTGAGCTGCCTTTACCTGAGAAAACATTATCTTAACCCACGCTTCCAGTAGAGAAGGCATTTGCTCAGCCAGTGACCCAGGGCTCCCCTCTGCCCCTCTGACCCAGTCCCAGACATGGATCGTTCTCGCTTGGGGACTGTGAGTGGACAAGGTCCTCGCATAACACTCACTCCAACTCTACAGCACTCTCTATGCGCAGAAATAAGACTCGGTGGATTAAAAAAAACAATGTTTTTCAGTACATGTAGAGTGCAGTCATTTGTAATTGCTCTGAAATTGAATAAGGGTTATTGTTTTCACAAATATCATGTGTCTGAATTGCATACAGTACTGTGCAAATGTCTTAGGCCACCATGGCACCATTAGAGTTGTTGTTTTAGCAATGGGATAATGACCATATATAATTATTTATCAGTCTCTTTATCATAATACAACCAGAAAATGTGTATGCAGTATTAAAACTGAAAGAAAATCAGAAAAAAACAGTTACTACAGACTACTATAGGCATTCGTATGCTGCAGTTTCAAGTATTTAGTATGACTTCCCAATAAAAGCAGCGTCTGGCAGCTTCAGCAGGATGCCAAGTTGACTTTTACAGTCTGAAAATGCTTGATCAGGAATGGTTTCTTTGGAAGTGTAGAAGCCAAGAAACCACTTTTCAGAAAGGGAACAGGGTGAAAGGGCTAAGATATGCTAAAGCTCACAAAGATCGGAATGAAGATCAGTGGAAAGGAGCATGGAGTTACGAATCCAAGTTTGAAATTGTTGGGTCCAATTGTCAGCAATGTGTTAAATGGTCATTATAACATTGCTAAAAATCTAATTATGGCCTAAGATTTCTGCACAGCACTGTATATCAACATGACTAAGCTGAAATGTGTTGATTTATATGATTTGTCCTAATTTATGGTTACAATATAATACTGGGAACAATGCAGAGAGGTTTGGGAATTCAACAAGTCCATCCAATACTGTTGATCCTTTGCAGAATGCCATAATCTAATTATGTCACTGTGGGTGTTCCAGTTCTCAAAGCTTTTACAGTCATAATTAGTTCATCATCAATTCACCAGTAAAACACTCAAAGTGGGAAGAATGAACAGTAAACAAAAGTGCACAGATCATCTATTCATTGAATTTCAAACCAAATTTGCCGTCTCAGCTGCATTTTATAACACATTTTATAACCTTGTATAGCTCTTTTACAACAACATATCGTAGATTTATTTGAGTTGTTTGTTCTTATTTAAAACTCTAACTAGGCTTCAGGCTTGTGCCTAATCACAGATGGGACGTTTTAATCCTCCAAAGACAAAAGTCAATTAAACCATAAATTACATGTTGAGACTGGAAATAAAAGTAAGACAAATCTGTTAGTGGGGTTTTTATGTTTGGGGGAAATGTCAGTCCAAAACCTTCAGAGCAAAAAGTTTGAGGAGAAAAGAACATGCTATTAAGGGAAAGCAGATTCATTTGTTTAGATCATTTAAATTTTCCATTTCACAATATCTCTTCTTAGTCTCTCTCTCTCTCTCTCTCTCTTTCTCTCTCTCTCTCTCTCAGCCTCAGACTCACTCAGAGGGATGAGAGAGCGAGAAGTGAAGTTCCTCAAGTTAAGTGATTGACAACGTTGTCTAGCTTTTCTCAATTAACCATCTTATTGTGTGTGTTTATAGGTTGGCCCCCGCCCCTTCGACCTCTCCTCTTTCCTCCTTTTCATCCTTTGCTGGCAGTAACACTTCCAAAAGAACACAGAGCCTTGAGAGAGAGAGACAGAGAGAGAGAGAGAGACAGAGAGAGAGAGCTCTATTCGGAGAGGAGCGCCTATTCTCCTTGACCTTCCATTGCTCACTTTCTCTTTCAGCCACTTCAAACTCTCTTTGAGAGGAGTTTCGAGTGAAAGAGGGGAGTCCATCAGCTCAGAGGGGCTGGACCCGGGCGCAACCCCAGAACCCCACTTCAAAGATGGCCTGCATTCATTAATTGTCCTTTGAATTAATATCGGAGGATCACAATGCTGGTGCCACAAGAGAAAGAAGAAGCAATGAAGCATTACTTCAAGCATTCATTTGCAGATAAGCTTGAGGTATGTGTGTGAGTCAGTGTGTGTTTATTTCCCGCAAAGTTGCAGACCATTCTTAGAGAAAACAGAGGAGGCTTGAGAAAAACAACACGAGCAACGACGTTATATAAAAACAACGAGAGGCACTGCCAGCGCTGAGGAAACTTTTCCACGCTTCCCAGTCATAACGCAAACAAAAACTGTCGAAGGATCAGAGACAATGTCCATCTATTGAAGATTATCATTCGCAGTTAGAAAATATGACCCTAACCAGCTGGACCGTTGCAATCCAATTTCTTTGTAAATATATATACACAGGAATTCAAAAAAAAGAAAAACAAAACGATGGTGATACTGGATTTCCAATGGATTACTTTGGAAGAAAGGCAACTGCCAGAACCCAGCCACTTGTACCATTTGATACGATTGCAATATTGTAGTCCCGAGCCCAACGGCCAGTGTGTTTAAATCTAGATTTATACATCTCTCCTATGAAACCAGTGCATGTGAGCCTCATTGTGCTCTGACATGTGTTCATCTGCACATGTACAAAATCAAGATGGAGAGAAATAGCAGTGAGGACACTGTGGTGAACAGAGCCGG
Source organism: Ancistrus triradiatus (assembly GCA_025084515.1). Lineage (NCBI taxonomy): Eukaryota > Metazoa > Chordata > Actinopteri > Siluriformes > Loricariidae > Ancistrus > Ancistrus triradiatus. The sequence continues at coordinate 59,072 of JAJAGP010002256.1, forward strand.
GTTTACTGCTGCATCTCCTTGCCTTCGGGGCTTCAGAGTCATGACTGGGAAAAGCATTCCAGCAGGAAGACTAGGCCCCTTGTTTATTGATCACGGACACAGTCCTGTCTCTTTTTCTCCCTCTCTCTTTTGGTCTCTCTGGGACAAAAGTGCTGTAAAACGCAACGAGCATTTACAAACAGCCTAACACGAAGCGACGCAAATAAACAAGAGCGCCATCACAGAAGCTGTCGTGTTGTAATCCAAGCCCTTGGAAGTTTGTATATGCCATATGTTTGACATCGATGCGCATACTATTCGCAGCTCTGCAACAGTATCTCTGCTCTGTCTTTTTGCTCTCTTTCTTATTCATCTCTCTCGCTCTCTCCCACTCTCTCTATTGAGTGAGTTCCTAGCCAGAAAAGTAGTGAGCCAGCACTGCACCCCCCACTTTATTTACACAAACAAAGTCCTCCTCGCTTTCGCAGACAAAGGCCGCTAAATCTTTCATGTTTTGTTAGCAGTTGATTCTCTCTGTCTTCCTGGCTATTGGCCCTCGGGAGGGACAATGGCCCCGGGAGAATGGCAGCAGATTGTTGGAATGCTCCTCAATGAAACTAATTATTACATGTTGACTGCGTTCACCATGGCACATCTGAAGGCACTAAGCTTATTCAGTTGGCCTCTGCAGGACTCCCTTTCGGAAAAAAAAGAAAGAAAAGAAAAGAAAAAACTTGATCCCTTTGACTGTTTGTATTTCTGAGTTTTCTTTTCTTGCCTGTCGTAAAATGAAAGTCCGAAAGAGCGGGGGCCATTGCTCTTTGATGACTTTAGTTACTTTTAATTAGCTAAATGAGGCTCAAGGATTGTCAGCTTTCCCAAAGTTAATAGTATAAGGGAAAAGAGCGGGCGCGCTCATGCGAGCTTGGTTTTGTGGGAAAATCTTTATTAATTTACACATCACAACCCTACAGGTTAAAAAAAAAGCCTAATCCAGAATTTTATTCAACAGGCTTTTTTAACCGGATTAATTTAGCCTTGAATAAATCTAAACTTTGTTAGTGCTCAATTCAGAATTTTTGCCGTGTATTTTTAGAACTGAAAATTAAGAATTAAGTTTGTTTCCTACACAAGCAATGGAACCAGGCAGATTAAAAATGTTTAATCACACAATACGTCTTCAGACTCCACAGTCTCCTAATAAGCAGCACTGCTAAAATCCCAGCCTGCATGATCCTCCAGCTCGATGAATGAAACCTGCACTGCTACAGTACTGACCAGTGATGCTCCACTGATTCAGTCTGCTGCTCCACTGCCCTGGCTTTTCCCAGACAAATAAATCTTAAAAGTGCTCGCTTTGATCTCAGCACTTAAACAGCTTCGACAATAGGTTTTTGAAGAGCAGGGGCCCCGGGCCAACAGGGCCTTCTCACCGACAACTATAGACTCAAGCACCTACTTAATCAATATTTGGTCAGAACACTCCCTCTTGATACTGAAAACGCCCTTTTCAGATTTTAATTGAGCGCCATAAAAAAGGAGCAACAACCAGAAGCCTGAGTGAAAGAGACAGCAGAGTGAAATGTTGCCTCTCCTGATCCACCTCACAGTAAATAAACTGAAGAGACAAAAGGAGGGAGGGAAATTTTACAGTGTCTCGAGAGAGTTCAGGACGCAGCGAGGAGAGCTTGTGTTTTATGATGTGCACACATTTCCATGTGAACAAAAGGGTTGAGCGAATTGTTTGTTTGTCACTCAGCGATAACAGTGTTGAGTCGACGCCTGTAGTGTTGAATTCACTCTACAGGTGTTGAAATAACACTTTATTCCATTATGTCTGATGGGTTTTTTATAAATAAATAGTGCATTTCCATTTTTGTTTATTTGTATTATATATTTTACCAACTTGACCTCTTATCTGGTTCTTTATTTATTTTTGTTCTTAAAATTTACTACATGATAATATAAGTTAAATAATAAATATTGTTTATGCTGATAACACTGGCAAGTTTTTATTTTAGTTACATTCATTCATTCATTCACTCATCTGTTCATTTTCTGTACCTGTTTAATCCAATTTAGAGCCGTAGGGGTGGGAAATATCCGGTACCACAGGACGCAAGGCAGAAACCAATCTTTGATTGCAAAGCACATTCACCCCCACCCCCCATGCACATATGCTCTGGGACACTTGGGAGATGCCAACTGACCTAACGCATCTTTGGACTGTGGCACAGACTGCAACCAGCCCAGGACTTGAACCTGTTTTTCTGAAACTATGAGAATAACTCTGCCAGTTTGTTCTGTGCCATCCTGTCCTTTTTCTGTATTTTCCTGATCTGTTGTGATCTGTGATGTGTTTTGCTGTCCCTGTCCCTGTCCCAGTCCTGGGCTGCTTGCAGTCTGTCTTGTCCTTTTCTGTTCCTGTTCTCTTCCAATCTGCTCTGTCCTACCTCTCTCATAACTCTTGCATATCTTTTACTAATTGGTTATATTAAAAAACCTCCTATCAACTTTAAATCAAATAAACAGGAGAATGAATGGATGTTTCGCGCGCGAAAGGGCGGCAGGAGACGAGTGCGCCCCGGGTGGAGCAGAAGGGGGCGTGTCTATGGAAGTGGAGCCGAATAAAGGAATAAAGCGGTTTGATTTAATGGAGCACGCAGGGCTTTTAATGGCGATCACCGAGCGTAACGTGGAGCGGCCGTAGCCTGATCCGATCTTACCTAATCACCAAAGCTTTCTGTAGACCCGCCGTCTAGAGCATACTAGACTCCTGGAGAATTTGAAGACTTAAAGGTTAAAAAATCCGGGACATGGATCAGTTTCCAAGTTTAAACAGATTCTTTTTATTGGGGGAGTTTTACCCGTGGGCTGTGCGGATGTTACACTTTACATCTTACAGAACCGGCTGGTATTAATAACCTGAGTTATTTAACTGAGAATCATTTGTAAAATCCATCACAGTCTGAGCTGAGCAAAACCACATAGTAGCCTGCTGATACTGTTGTATCTTAATGTGATGATAGACTTGTATAAATATTGTAGGGTGTAAATATTTTTTAGAGATATATATATTTTTAGAATACGTCTCAAATATACATCGCAATATCATGGAATTGTTTTAACGTCTACGCTTGGTATAGAAAAACTATGGTGGGTCTGTGTAGCCAGTTATCTTGCTTAACGTTTTAGTGTTAACGAATAACAACAACATAATAACAATAATAATAATCTACAACTATAATATTATCTTGCCTATTGTATTACACTCTTCATAATAGGCTACTGTATTCTCTTTAATTTATTATAGTCTCTATATAATAGTTTATTGTATTATTATATTATTTATTTATTATAGTATATTTTCTTGTAAAATGTTCTCTCTTTAACTTTTTTCTATTTAGACTGTGTATTTATAAACGTATAAACTGTAGTTTAATTCTTGCTTCTATTATCTAGACTGCCCAAGGAAGCTGGTTCCCTTTTCAAGTCTTGGTCCTCTTGAGGTTTCTTCTTTATATATTTTTTTACTTGCCACTGTTGCCCTAGGCTTGCTCAGTTAGGGCTGTGGGCTTAAGTATTTGTAAAGCTGCTTTGAAACATGCTCTGTTTTAAAAAGCTGTATACAAATAAATTTGATTTGGCTTACTAACAACAACAATAAAAAACATTATTATTTAAGCGTGTATTATTATTATTATTATTATTATTATTATTATTCATAATAATAATAATAATAATAATAATAGTAGTAGTAGTAGTAGTAAGCCCAACAGGTCTGCTATCAACAAGTGATTAATATAAACTCATACAAAACCTCGCTTATTGTAACGTTAACCTCTTCAGATACCTTTATTCCCCTATTGAAGTGTGAATGACATTTTTTGCTAAAATGTCTCCAAGGATTTTAGACGGTATGGGCCATTTTTATGGAAGCCGCTCCCTCACTTAACTATGGTTCTTTCTTTAATTATTCATCTTGCATTGGCTGCCCATAATGTCTCCTCAGCTTCTATTTTGTTGAAGCGTTTTTTTCTTGCCTTTCTCTGCAATTTTTTAAAAGCTCAGTGGCCTTTGTGCGCACAGAGAGGCGCTTTTGTGCGGGTGAAAGCGGAGCGTGAGGCTCATGCACTTGCGGGCTTTTGTCTCCTCAAGTTCATCCTCAAGTGTCCGATTGTGCACCGCGGCGCCGCCTTTTAGCGCGCAGCTCCTCTACAAATGTTTGATTAACTGATGCCTACACAGTTTGCCTCCTGGTCCCTTGCGTTAACCTGGAACCCTCTAGCTAACGGAACAAGCATCTACAAGTGGAGTTTTTTATACATCTGGAATATGGAACGGCTCAGCCTATAATATAAACTCACTGTACCGAGATTTTTATCAGATCGCACTCGCTCAAGCGTTTAATCTTTACTATGTGCAAATTGAAGTGTAAACATATCGAAAGTGACAGCACTCCAGGGTACACATCTGTCCCCTTCAGCGTGTGAAGAGCGTTTCAAAATTTAGGGTGCATTGATTATTAGAGCATTTTAATATTCCTTTAACTGGTCTGTTTAAATAGGCTAATTGAACTGATGTTAGTACATTAAAGATTTTTAACTAGTAAAAATAATGAATGGAGATTTATAGCGCTTTGCTTTTAGTTGAATAAAACTATAACCAACCAAACAAACAACCATAATAGTTTAAAAGTTAATTAAACAAATACAATAATAATAATAATAATAATAATAATAATAATAACTTGTTGCCCACAACTGCCAGCATTCCCACGTTAATACCAGAAAGACTGAATGAATGCTCTTGAATAAAAACTTACATCTGTCTCCAAGAATGCCATCGATGCTGTGTTTCGCGCGTCTTTCGTTTTCCTCCAGCTCCCTCTTTTCGACTTCATCATCATCCTCCTCATCCTCTCCATTTCCTCCAAACTTGCAGCGCAGTATGCGGCTAATAGAGCTGACTGGAGCAACAGGTTAAATATTTATTAATCAGCAGTTAACCGAAACAATAAATCCTGAAACATAGGCCTTTATAATTTCATTTAAATAAAACGTGGAATTAATTCTGCAATATAAAACCGTTTTCGTTCCTTTATTTTTTTCACTACGATCTATTTACGTTTTACGAAAAGAAAAAGGTATTTAAATATATATATATTTATAGTGTGCTCCGTTGGTTCCCAGATTATTCCCAGGCGAAATAAATGGTTACAGTTCAGTATTTTTAAACATGTATTAATGTGCTTTATTATATAACAAACTTTATTATATTATACTTCCCTTTTTACATAGAAAACAAATATCAGTCCGACTTTTTAATGCAATGAAACCTGACGTATGTTACAGGTCGGGTACCTGAGGGCGCGTTATTCCTGTCACAGATGCCGTCTTTCAGCAGCTTGTCTCGGATCTCCCAGCTGAACATGCCCGGGCTCTCTCTCTTATACTCCTCGATTTTCTTATCCACGTCGGGACTGGTGTTCTGCTTTAAGGTAAGAAAAACAAAACTCTAAAATGTAATTGCATTGTTTAACAAGTGGCTTGCTGACATGATTATGAAACTAATGTGCTTTAGGGGAAATATTTATTTCTTTGCGTTCTGTATTAGTCATTATCAGCCTACTGTAACTTTAATATTTGTCTTTTTTTACTGAAGAACAATTTATGCTAGTTCTTAAATTGCTCAAACAAATTGGGATTAAATAATACATTGACCATGACGTGTCATTGTGTTTAATGGAGTAATAACTAACTATCTGCAATCATACAACCTTTTATCTAATTATCTAACTACTACCTGTTTGGCTGGACATCAAGTAAAATCCTGTTAGTAATGCCGAATGCATTTAAAGCCGTGATAAACCAAGTGATTGGTTACAATAAAAGTAAGACTAATAATATTATCATACCGTACGGAAAGCTTCTGTTGCACAGCATTCCTATAATACACACATTCTGCTCGCATCTGCATACTGAGAATAAACTTCCAGCCAAAACTTTGCTTCACTTCTTATCTGCCTTGCATAAAGTGCCAGCAGATGTAGCTCATTCCTCGGTTTTGTACCTTGGGCTTGCTGCCTCCGATAGCTCCAGGTCGGATAGATCCTGTCTCCTGATACCTGCACAGGATTTTGGACACGCAGCCGTGAGAGACGCGCAGCTGGCGGGAGATGACACACGGCCGGATCCCGTGATGCGCCATTTCAACGATCTTATGGCGAATGTGGTTGGGCAACGGGCGCCCGTTAATGAAAACACCACCGAGTTGGTTCACCCGGCCCTGGCCTAACGGCGTGGACACTGTAAGAAGCAGCACCATATCGTAAGTATTGCAGTTCTTAAGTATTACAGCAATTGTTAGTTACTCTGCGGCCATTAATACGCCATTAATAATAATAATAATAATAATAATAATAATAATAATAATAATAATAATAATAAACAAAATGCAAATGAAACACATTGTTTATGTAAATCCAAGTTTTATTAGCACCTTCCTGGGTGAACATAGTAATAACAACAGAAATAATAATAAATAATATTATTGATTATAATAATAACAACAACAGCAGCTGCAATAATAATAATAATAATAATAATAATAACAACAACAACAACAACAACAACAACAACAACAACAACAACAACAACAATATCCTAATAATAATAATATTATCATAAACAACATCATCATCAGCAACAACTATAATAATAATAATAATAATAATAATAATAATAATAATAATAATAATAATAAATGAGGCACTGCAAATGACAAATTGCCCTACTAGAACAGAGTTTACAAGTCCTCCAGAGTGTGACCATCACATTAGCTGTTAATCAGTTTCTCTGTGGAATAATTTAGTTAATAATAATTTAGTAATTTAGTATTTATCTGTGTGACTGTGTAATAATAATAATAATAATAATAATAATAATAATAATAATAATAGTAAAAGTTTATTTAATATTTGAATAATGTTGGTCATTCATTAAAATCGTGGTCGTGTTTAATTCACTAACATCTTCTGATTTGTGAATATATATATATATATATATATATATATATAGTTTTTTTCTGCTGAAGCATAGGCTATTGAAGTATTGCAAGAAGTAAACTACACTGCAGATGACTTGAGGAAGCCTTTGCATTGACACGTTTGAGTCTTCAGCAAAACTTTTAAAGCAAAGTTTTAAAGCAAACAAATCAGCTCTTTCGCCACATTTGGACATTCCTCAAGCCTCGTGTTTTATAATACTGAACACACAGCACATCTTTAACAGACATTAGGATCAGGCATTTCGCTGAAAGATTAAACCAGTGTCCTACCTTCAAGCGAGTAGCCACCTCTGGGGTAGTTTTGGGGTGGCGTGGGGCGCACCATCCTGGGAATGCCCCCTGCTAAGGCGGCCATGTCCCGATTCCCAAGGGATAGAGAAAACGAAGGCACTTAACGAAGGAAATAAGAGACTACGAGGAGATCCAGTCGTGAGCTGATTACACTAAAGCGTCAGTGTAAGTCGATGAAGTTTGCTGTCTGGCGGGCCGTCGAAATGACACCAAGATCCCCAGAGAGTAAACTTCGTGGAGGAAAACAAAAATCCTTCGAAGTAAGTAACTGATATCCAGGCTGCACAGACGGGTTGTTCCTGAAAGCAATTCGAAAGTAAGCGCTTGCTTGGTCGTTAGTGCACGCAACTTGTTGTGTGGATTGAGTCGGTGCTCAGTCGCGAAACATTTTATCAGTTGTCGAGTTGTGTTCCTGCAGCCGACCGAGGCCTGTGATTGGCTGGACGGGGGAGGGACCTGGAAGCCAGCGGCGTTCTCTGATTGGTTCAGATCTGAAAAGTTTTCTCATGTGGTGACCTGAAGGGTTCAAGGCGATGTGTCACTGATAACAACTTTCAGTATTCAAAGTCGACTGTGCATTTTTATATTTTGTCCATCCTTGCTTTATGTCCACGACTGAAAAATAATTATGATTGGACAAAAAGCTCAATGGTCAGTTATGAAGGCTATAACAAGTATAAGAACAGCCTTTCAGTTAGTGTAATTATTGACGTATAAGAGCAGGACCCAATACAGATATGGTGAATGGAGCCCAACGCGAGGCTCTCAGCAGGATATGACGCCTCGAGGGCCCTAAAAACTGTCTGTTAAAAAGGAATTCAGTTGTGTAAAGCGCTTATTTATAGCGTTGTGCCATTCAGCAGCACTACGCACCTATGCACGTCAGGCTTTACGTCCCATCTTCAGCTGTCTCCTCCTTCTGTCTGGGTTTTTTATTGATCGTTTTTGAGGTGAGCCAGGCTTGAGAAATATCCGCCTTTCTATCTCTTTCTCTCTCTGTCCTCTATGACATGTAGTTCCTCTCCTTTATAGAAACTCATTGAGGCCTGGACGTCAATCAAAGCCTTTCCCGTTCATTGAAAACTTCCCGATCGATCACTGCACTGGAAGACTGCAATCAGCCTCAACAATGCTTCGTCTTTTTTCCTTATTCAGTACAAAGACAAGATTACTTAGCACCCTGCCTGTACACTGTACACATCTTTTTAAAGTAGTGAATAAAATAGTTCACGTCTAAGAACGTCCTACTGTTATGCATTTGCCCGGGAGTAACCTCACTGCTTAATAACTGTCTTCCTCTAATAATGAATTTATTTGTTTGTGGCATCCACTTATAAACCTGATGTGACAATACGTTACCTGTCATTGGCTTTTAGGGAAGCTCGTGGGCTGTTGAGTCTCTGTCCTGCAGGTCTCGCATACTGACAGCTCATCATGGATTAATGATGTGCAATTTAGGAGCAGGGATTATGCCCACTGCTTTAGACCAAGGGCCCCTGCTGATCGTTCTGACACCGAGCAATTTTGCACGTATTAACAGAACTATCATAACTTTTTCAGTCGTGCTAAATATTTCCGTGAGTACAAAATCTGCTGAACTTCAATGACCAGAGGTTTTTCCTATTCAATAGTCTAACGTGCTCTACGTTTAACAAACCAGCTACAAATACCTGAGGATGCTATGTAAACCTATAAAGTTTGTAGCAATTACTGTCATTTCACATGTACTTTTTTCTGCAGCTACAAATTTATAATAATTATCGTTTAGAATAATTATCACCACCATTATATAGTGGGAAATTATTGATTTTTGTAGCACCAGCAATGACGACTTAAAATGTTTTAGGAAAAACTAATTAAACTGACTAATTGTACAGCACAGCTTTTGCAAAACGTTTATTTTGGAGAGCTACACTGTATACATGTATTGTCCCCTTGGTGTTGTCACATATTTAGCCAATATGTTTGACAATGCAAACAACACTGCGTGGAAATAATAATAATAATAATAAGAAGAAGAAGAAGAAGAAGAAGAAGAAAAGTATTATTAATAATAATAGTAATAATAATAGTAATAATAATAGTTATTATTATTATTATTATTATTATTATTATTAGGATGATGATGATGATTATTATTATTATGATTATTATTATTATGATTGTTATTATTATGATGATGCTTATTATTATTATTATTATGCTTATTATTATTATGCTTATTATTATTATTATTATTATTATTATTATTATTATTATTATGATTGTTATTATTATGATGATGCTTATTATTATGATTATTATGCTTATTATTATTATGCTTCTTATTATGATTATTATTATTATTGTTATGATTATTATTATGATTATTATTATTATTATTATTATTATGATTGTTATTATTATGATGCTTATTATTATGATTATTATGCTTATTATGATGCTGATGATGATGATGATGATTGTTATTATTATTATTATTATTATTATTATTGTTGTTGTTGTTGTTGTTGTTGTTGTTGTTGTTCATATCATTACTATTGTTCTTATTATGATATTTATTCGTTCATTCATTCATTTATTTCATGCCTTAATCCAATTCAGGGTAGCTGGCAAGCCAAACACAGGCCGGCAACACAGGGCTCAAGTTGAGCACATAAACACACACGCACACACACACACAGTGTCACACTAGAGACAGTTAACTTAATTAACGCACGCCTCATTATCATTACTGCAGTAATAATAATAATAATAATAATAATCTTCTTCTTCTTTCGGCTTTCTCCCTTTATCAGAATTATTATTATTATTATTATTATTATTATTATTATTATTATTATTATTATTATTATTCTTTTAAGACTGCCACGGACAGTGTGGGTGTTTGCTTGCGGCATTGCGCTTTTAGTTACAGGGCTTCTAAATTTCCTCCGAACAGTTGAATTGAGAGCAAACGGAACAACAGCGGGCGATGGAAATAAGGTCCCCATTAAGCAGCCATTGGCTACATTAACATCTCTCCTTCTTTGTCAGCGTGAAAAGCAACTTCAAATGTTGTGTTAGCGCAGCACCGCAGGGACAATGGCGCACGGGAGGGAAGGGCGGCCGGAACACGGGAGGCCATTCACGTGCTAACATGGAACTTGTTCTTATTCTAAAAACCAAACTTCACAGGCCAGGCACTTCTGAGGGCACCTCGTGATGCTACACTAATTCAATATAAGGGGCATCTGTGACCTATGGGCTTTCCCGTTCCACTGGCACTCTTAGACTTACTGTCTATGATAATATGAGAGCAGCACATGATCTGTAAAGGCATCTGCTGATATACTGACCTTAACTCAATCTGATTTGCCTATAGGTCCCAAATCTTAAATGATTAAGTTGTGGTCTGTAAAATAATAAATGTAAATTGCTGTCTGTAGGCCTAATGCAGAAACTAATGAGGGCTGTGGGTGGTTACATTTACATTTACATTTACAACATTTAGCAGACGCCCTTATCCAGAGCGACTTATACTTGATATAGTCTTACAATCCAAGCAATTGTGGGTTAAGGGTCTTCCTCAAGGACCCAACAGTGGCAGCTTGGCAGAGGTAGGGTTTGAACCCTGGACGTTTTGGTGCAGAGTCCAGTACCTTACCCACTAGGCTACCACAGTTGTACTGCAGCTGTATTGACACCACAATAGTATATGATCCAGTTAATAAGGATGATGGGTCCTTTTTTGTGCCTTGATCCTCCCAATGTTTCTTCCTCATAACGTTTAGGGAGTTTTTCCTTCCCACTGTAGCCATAGGCTTGCCCAGTTTGATATTGACCCTAGATATTAGAAGATAAACTAAAATTGTAAAGTTGCTTTGAGACAATACTCCATTGTAATAAGCGCTATATAAATAAATCTGCCCTGATTTGACTTAGTAATCTACTTTACAGCAACACGCTATGCTGTGCACCAGGTTTATACTACAGAAATCAAACAATAACTACAACTCTTACATAAACCACGTGACAGGCCTGCATTTGTGACCCAGAGGTATTTGTTTGGTAATAATAAAAATGCATCCTTGAGGACTGTTTGAGGATAGTTCTTTAAATCTCTTCTGGTTAATAAAGTTGATGTGTTCAGCTCAAACAGGCTGTGGTGATGGAGCTACAGCTGTAACTCAATTCCGTCAGAAACCGGTGGGGGGAAGATATGGCCGTAGTCCGTTTGATTATGCTTAAAGGGATATCGGATATCCATGTCAAATCAATTCTCGAGTGAAAAATCCAAGTCAGAATGTTTCTCCCTCAGTGGAAGGGAAAAAACCCTATAAATAAAGAGGCACATGTCACGTCGAAGGAAAAAGCAAACGCGCCCGGTTCAACCTGAATCTCAACCAAAATAACCCTGGGATGTGTTTTTTTTCTTTACAAGGATGGAAACTTACCAAATATAAGCTCTTGGAGTTCAACTCTAAACATACAAAACAGATTATTGCAGTCTATACGTTACACATCAGCGAAACGACAATAGACTGTTGACCTCTGCAATTTGATCTCATTCATTCACAAACGTGCAATATTACATTTTTATAGCTCAGCACGTGAGGCAGAACGTGTCGTGCATTGCTTATGTTTTAGTTTCATTATTATTTTCGAACAAATTGTTGAATGCAAGCTTTATGGGGGATAAAAAGCATGCTTTTAAAACGTACTTTAAAAAATGGTTCAACGATCCGAGCAACGGATTTGGAACATTCAAAATAATAATAATAATAATAATAATAATAATAATAATAATAATTATTATTATTATTATTATTATTATTAAGAACTATTAAGAAGAATAAATATTAAGAAGAAGAAGAAGTTGATTTGATTTTCTATGTAACTGTCCAGCAACAGTAGCACGATTAGCCCCTTAAAAAGTGGTGCTTTATCATTTTATGAAGTAAAAATCTCACAAGTGCTACTATACTGAGTTCCCTCCACAGAAATAGCATTAAAGCTGCAATATGTAAGTGTACAGTGTTGTGATAGTTATTTTATTGTCATTGGTTTAATTCTAATTCTCTTCAATATAGGTTAGCCCATGTGTTATATCAACATTTTGTTATATTTAAAACATAAAATTGTCATATTGTCATCATCATATTGCCCACATAGCAACTGTGAGTTTGTTTGTTTGTTTTTTGGTAACATTTTGAAAATGTAAACGCGCGCGCGTGTGTGTTTTAAATTTGGTTGCTGGACAGTTGAAGCTACACTATTTCATATTACACATGTATGTAGGCGCAGGACAGTAAAGGCTCTAAAGTATCCAATCCACGGAGTTTAACTGAAGGGAAACATATTCGTGCTGCCTTGTTTTCATAATGCACTCGTAGCCGTCACACTTTTGCACCCTTTTCCAATTGCACCAATTAGCGGAGCGTTGATTTCTAGAAACTGCGCGCTAGGCTCTTTTAATTACATGCTACTTACCAACGCGGCTCGAGTGTTTCTGGGCTACATAACCCACTGACACTGGCATTCAGAGGAAATTAAGAGAGAGAGGGAGGGTGAGAGAGAGAAAGAGGGCTTTTGGAGTGGAAGACTAAAGCGTTTGTTTGGCCTGTGCCCCAGGGTATGGGGAGATGGCTCTACAGGATGGCCTGAGTTTATTGCCCCCATGGTGAACCTGCATGGCAGTAGCGGGCTTCATGTTGAACCCTTCAGGTGAGTGCAGCGTCCAGCAGAGATCGGCTCAACAGGTGGCCAACATCAGAGTCCCTGCAGCACCACTACAACTGAGCACCAGTATCTCAACATATCTGTGTTAATTTATTCGGATATAATTTGCGTAACTATATAATTTCATACGAATTGTGCAAAGTGTATCACTTTACATTAACTACTTTAACTTTAACATGAACTTTTTCGTGAACAGGGTAGGCTACTAGACGTTGAAAATAAGTTTAATATACTGCCACTCTCTAATACGAAAAAAATGATTTCCAGAAAGCATTTTTCCTGCATTACCCAATTCATCCAATGGTTTCTTCCAATGGAGCAAACTTGTTCTTGAATCATGGATCTGTTCCATGTGTCATAATGGTGTATCCGTTATTTTGCGTTTCCATGTAGACAGTGTAGGGTGCAGGGTAATTGCAAATTCCAAAAAATGGCATCATCATTAACACGCAGACTTCTTGGATTAGTAACCGACCACCTGTTAAATCGTTGTGACCCTTTACATTGTGGTATGAACACATCCAAAATGTAAGCAGCTTAAAAATTATAAACCACTAAAACACAAAACAGTTACTTTTCCCAGCAACCAGAACATCGCCTTAGCTGTAAGCATTGTATCCACGTTCAGCAATTTAAAGCCAGAAGACATGTTGAACGCATGTGACCACTAGAGGACGCATCTGATGGGAAAATCAGTCTCCTTCAAATGTAAACTGCACAGCTGGCCTCCGTCTCACACAAGCGACAGAATAGAATCAGAAGGAGTTACACACGTTATGCTTAGACATTTTCAGGGCATTGTGGAAACAGTGCAAATGCAAAGATATTCTGAAGTACCACCTAGTCGTATCACATTCCTGTGAAGGAACATAGTCTATCTATCTTGACGTTAGTCACTTATAAGGTTACAAATTCCCATCCACCCAGCAAGAGGGGTCACTGAACTGATGATTTTGACAATAATGTAACCAGTGACATAATCATGCCTTCGTATTCACTAGATCTCAACCCAGCTGAACACATATAGGCGAATCGTTTTAGACACATCATCATCAAGAACCTTTGAAAGAATAATGTTCCAGCAATTTTTACAGTTCAAGAAACATGCAGACTGTATGCCAAGGCACGCCGAAGCTGCAGAATGTTTGCCAAGGCTCACTGAAGCTGTTCTGCTGGCACATGCTGGCCTTACTATGACACTCTTTGTAAGTTCTGCCACCATAGATAAAGTTGCATGTGTACAGTCACCTGTTTATTATTACTATTATTATTATTATTCATTGTCTTATCCGCTTATCCTAGTCAGGGTCATGGAACAACCCTAGACAGGGTGCCAATCCATCATAGGGCATTGAACACTCACACACTCATACACACACTCCACCAAGTAACCTAACACACGTCTTTGGAATGTAGGAGGAAACCATTGTATCCGGAGAAAACTCTTGCAGGTTTGCAAACCTGCAAACCAGGGATCTTGGAGCTGTCAACCTAGGCATGCTCGAATAAATCTAAGGACCTAGATAGTAAAACTGTTTTGAGACAATGTTGTAAAAAGCGCTATAGAGATCATTTGACTTTGCAACTATACTTATCAACCAGTTTATTATTATTCTTCATGGCATAGATTCAACAAGGTTCTGGAAACATTCCTCTACATTTACATTTACAGCATTTAGCAGACACCCTTATCCAGAGCAACTTACAATTGACACAGTCAATTGTGGGTTAAAGGCCTTGCTTAAGGACCTTGCTTAAGGACCCAACAGTGACAGTTTGGCTGTGGTGGGATTTGAACCCTGGACCTTCTGGTCCACAGTCGGGTACCTTACCCGCCAGGCTGCCACAGTCCCACACTGACATGACAGCATCGCTGCAGATTTGTCCACTGCACATCCATGGTGCGAGTCTCCTGTTTCACCACATCCGAAAGGTGCTGATTGGATTGAAATCTGGTGACTGGGGAGGCCATTAGAGTACAGTAAACTCATTGTCATGTTCAAGAAAACAGTTTGAGATGATTGAGCTTCGTGACATGGCACGTTATCCTGCTGGAAGTAGCCACCAGAAGATGGGTACACTGTGGTCTTAAAGGGATGGTCAGTACTCAGGTAGGCTGTAGCACATCATTACTCCAGCAGCAGTCTGAAGCATTGATACAAGGCAGGATGGATCCACACTTTAATGTTGGTTACGCCACATTCTGACCCTACAATCCAAATGTTGAAGCAGAAATCAAGAGTAATGTTTAAAATGTTGTACAGTGTAAGGCTTTTGTATGGGTGATTAATTAAGCTGACACACAGGCAGCCATATTTATTTAAGGGAATATGTCCAATGAATGAAAATTTGTAGTGTTGGGCTCAAATCAACACTGTAAGGGAACAAACCTGGGGTGTTAATTAAACCCTGAGTAGTGTGTTTGTTTACTATGGATTCCTATGACTTATCCCCTAATATAAGAACATTTTGTTCAATGTTAATAAGCTGTGATCCTGAATGAAGTTGTTGCCAGGGCTCTGAGAACAGAGGTGGATAACGAGAGTGCTACACTTATTTGGTTACATTTAATGAAATAACATTTGGAATACATTTGGATATTTTATTATCCAGTAACTATATCAACCAGTCTTTTAGGCCAGTAATTTAATAAAGATACATTTATTGTCTCTGGCTGAATCGCAAAATCAAACATGAGTAGAGCTCTTTGATATTCACCCTGTATTTAATTTATGAACTTTTCATGCTTTTATTTAACTTAGATACATAACCATAAAGTTAATGATAGAAATGTGATTGGGAATGCGATTGTCTAAGTGCATGCAAATACACAACATAAAAATAGGCATGTTGCACAACTAGGAAGCATAAATATTAAGTAAGGATTACACAGTAAGGAGTGTTTTTTTTCTATTTATTTAATGTATCTAAATATCTTGTCACCTAGATCCTTTAGTAATGTGTCAATGTTTTCAATAGATACTTTGTTGTTCTGCAGCTCTGGTGGCTCAGTGAATAGAGCCAGCTGCTGGAAATGGCATTGTCTGAGGGCCTAGGTTCAAATCCTGGGTGGGGCTTGCAATATGAATATAGTTTTACTGAACTCTTTGATGGAAAACCTGTAAGACTATTTGGAACTACAAGTGAACTGCTTGACATTTAGGCCACAGGAGGTGTTACATATTTAGTGTGTGATAAAATGATTTTTGTTGTAAATCCCACTATAGATTTATATATATTATTCTTGATGCATTCTTCTAATATGTGTTTGTGTGTTTTCAGATTGTAAGAACCTGGTGAAGCTGCAGGCAGGGAGGTGTGTGTCTTTAGAGAGAAAGTAGAAGCTGTGCTGAAAATCTACCTACAAAAGAAGGTACGGATCAACAAAAAGTTCAACTGCAAACTCAGTTAGTGGAAGAGTGGCGAAAATTGTCTGGTGAAATCCTGTATACTAACTGTTATTAAGGCCAAACCAAGTTCATTATTAGACAGAAACATGGCACATGTAAGTCATTTAGAATGTGGGAGCTGTCCAGCAGTCGAGGTGCTGAAACGTTACCCACTCATGATAAGGAGGCAGTGACGCCATTTTCTCAAAGTTTCTCCAAATATTGCACGCTCAAACGTCTTACAACACATTAAGAACAATAACATTTTGCAGAAGTCATTAATACAAAACTCAATTGATTGAATTTCAGTCTTATTGTGGATGATTGCCTTGTAATATTTAAAACCACATTACAGTTATCCATTTACATTTACAGCATTTAGCAGACGCCCTTATCCAGAGCGACTTACAATTGATACAACCTTACAATCCAAGCAATTGTGGGTTAAGGGCCTTGCTCAAGGACCCAACAGTGGCAGCGGAGGGATTTCAACACTGGACCTTCTGGTCCATAGTCCAGTACCTTAACCACTAGGCTACCACAGTCCCATTATCCATTTCTAAGAAAATATTTATTGTGTCAACCATTCAAATATTGCGGCAGAAATCAAGACTCATCAGACCAGGCAGTGTTTTTTCTAATGATCTATTGTCCAATTTTGATGAGCCTGTGTGAATTGTAGCCACAGTTGACTTTTCTTAACAAAAGTGGCACCCTGTGTGGACTTCTGCTGCTGTAGAAATTGTATTCAGAATTGTGGACAAAGGATGAAAGTATTAGGTACATTTCAGTCACACGTAACTAATTTTTGGACTGGTGAGTATACATATGTTTATATAATCAGGAAACTGTTTGAGGTAGGATGGCCAGAGCATTTGTTTATTTGTTCATTCTTTTAGGTATATCTTTAAAGTAACATTTTTAAATGTTATCAATACATTATAGTTTCAACAAACACAATATTGCAATAGTTATAGGACAATAAGCAACATAGATATCG
The DNA here is from genome assembly GCA_025084515.1 of Ancistrus triradiatus. NCBI lineage: Eukaryota > Metazoa > Chordata > Actinopteri > Siluriformes > Loricariidae > Ancistrus > Ancistrus triradiatus. The sequence continues at coordinate 76,520 of JAJAGP010002256.1, forward strand.
CTAGTAGTAGAGGAAACTGAAGATCTATTTGTTTTTTATTATTAAATTGCTGAGTTAAGAAATACTTTAGTATGAACTAAATGCCTTGTAAATTGATTCAAATAGGACACAGGAAATAAGGTGACTAAAAACTAATAAGGTGACATCTCCAAACAAAAAAAGACTGTACAAGGAACATAAAAAAGCTGGGAAAGCTGTTTCCTGGAAGGTTAGCATTGTGTTGATTAAGTGATGTAGCTGCAGGCGGTAGTGCCCAGGCTGAACCATTTACTCCACTTTCCCCTTCCTCACACACACACTGACCACTTAACCTTCTCTTTGATCTTGCATGGCAGAGGATACACAAACATCCTGCCACAAGTGCACATGACACAAAGCCAGATTCACTAAACAAAAGGCTATTGCTATGTCCTATGCATTTCCTATTTCTACTTAGGCAGCTGGTGTGTGTTCAGGTAGATGACTGTTCTGTGCTTTTGTTTTTATTAAAGCATGCTGCAAGCCCTGGAATATACTAGCAGTGCTAGTCGAGAATCAGCAGGTGGCTGTGTTTCTAGATGCAAAAATGTGATCTTGGGACAAGCTGAACAGTTTATCTGAGTCCTCTTCTAGAGATGAGCTTCAAATTCACAATAATCATTTAGCAAACACTCTTATCCAGAGCGACTTACAACTGATACGATCTTAAAGAGGTGGGATTTCAACCCTGGACCTTCTGGTCTACAGTCCAGTAGCCTAACTGCTAGACCACCACAGTCTCACGTTCATAATTCTGTCTACACAAAGCAGCCAAAGGACCAACACAGTATTCATCCCAAAATTCCAAACTTACATAAATGCACATCCAGACTCCTAAGCTGTGGGGACAGAGGTAAAAAGAGTCCAAGAATACAAAACATTTAAACCAGCATGGAGAAAAGAGTAGCCATTCAGTGGAATGCACACAGAGCCAAAAACCTATCTGAAGTTTGAACTCCACCCCTTTTGAGAAGTTTACCAATCATCGTAAGAGAAGCAGTGCAGCTTATGCGAGGCAAATTGCAAATGCACTGTTTAATAAACACTGAATGATTTCTTCTGTGTAAAATGCACCCACCCAGGTGTGGCTGAATATGAGTTGTTAAAAGCTGTTTGTCCCATGAGAATTACGTTTTTGTGCTATATATAATCAGCACACGAACACGCAATAGACCCCCAGAGCTGCACTGGCTTCAGTGAGTGTCTATTAGTTCTGGTGGGGCTTCGATGGAAATTTTGAATGCACGCTGTACTATTCAGCAGAAAAAGCTTAATGAATGACATCACTGTGAGATATTTTATCAGTTCACTAAAAAGATTAATTCTGCCAGTTTTTATTTATAATAATTTAGCCACTTATAAACATTTCATTGAATCTTTTAAACAAAAATGAAGTCAGACTTCCCATGTATCCTTAAAGCAATTGCCTGAGATTTAATGCATAAATAATAGAAATGCAGGTTTAATTGGGTTTTTACTGTATGTTACCACTATCCAAAAGCATGCCAGTAGGAATTGGCTACTCTAAATTGTACCTTGTAAATAAGTATGGGAGTGTGTGATGCCTGAATTGACTGGTTTGATATATTTGAGCTTATATATCTAATAAACAATGGATAAATTCAATTAAACGTTTGGATCTGTTTATTGTATTCAAAACAATAAAAGAGAAGGCAGAAAAAGAGTCTCAGAAAATGAGGCTTAATCAAGGACCTCTGTTTAAAAGGTTTAAGGTTCCAACTTACAGCGCTAGTTTGGTGTTTTATTATTATTAGGAGTAGTTCCCTATTGAAATAATTGAATTACTTTTCAGTCATTTCAGGCTTTTGAAATGAGTATTTGGAGCACAGCCTCAGGCAAGGATTAGCTCTTGTTCTTCTTTCAACTGCCCACCCTCCCCAAGCCCTATTCCAGTCTGTGTCCTTCTTTCACCAGCAGGATGTGCTCACAACTGACCCCTCTAATTGGATCTGAACTCTGCCTTAGTTCACAGGGAGGTTGAGTGGAGTGAGGGGCCTTTATTCCTAACAGTTATATTGGGCCATAAATTGTTTTCTTTGTTTGACAGGGCTGTAAATGTGTAGTGGAATCTGTAATGATGGCGTAATGAAGACAGAGTAACACCTTTCACATTGTAACAGGCAAAGGTCGTAACCTCATCCCCAATGAATTTAATATCTAACCAAGGTTATGGGTCATTGTGTACTTAATATCTACCCCTGTGTGTTTTAGCCATTATGATCTATTTGAATGTCTACTAGTGGAACGATAATGGAAAATGATTGTACAGTGTGTATTATTGTGGGTTTGGTTCTTTCTTTGCTGCGATAACAGTCCCCACTCTTCTTGGAAGATCTTGGAACTGCTAGGATTTGCTTCCATTTTGCCATGCTGGGTTCATCAACTGTTTAGTGGGGTTAGGTAGGGTAAGTCTGTGCAGGTGGCTCAAGTTCTGCCATGCTAAAATGTGGCAACCATTTCTTTATGCACCTCACTTTATGTGTGGTGACACTGTCACGCAGGTGCCAGGAAACATACTCATTTCTAGAATGTGATTGTACATTGTAACATTCCGTGTCCTGAACAGCCAAGTCATTACAGTGAAAGGTAGCATACAAAAGTATTAGGCAAATAGATGGTCAACCCTAGAGAATCCAACAGTTGTGCGTTTAAAACTCTCTAACTGATCACATCCTCTGTGCAGCTGCATAGCCAACTCCAACAATGAAGCTTCTGATGGACAGGTGTGGTACTGTTTCTTCCAGAGGCTGTTTGGAATGCTGAAGTTAGAGCTGCAAATGAAGACCAATCACGTCAGCGCTTAGTGTTGAGTCATTGTGGCTTACCATCACAATGATTTGTGGATGATCAAAATAGAACTTTTAGGTTTAAATGAGAAGTGTTGTGTTTGCAGGAACACAGAATTACAACATAAGGATCTTATCCTTCCTCTGAAACATGGTTCTGGTAATATTACAGTTTGCTGTATTACAGTTTGGGCCAGGACAGCTTGCCATCCTTGATGGAACAATGCATTCTGAATTGTACCAGCAAATTCTAAAGGAAAATATCAGGACTTGTGTTTGTGAACAAAATCTCAAGTGGGTCATGAAACAAGACAACGACCCTAAGCACACAAGTCATTCTACCAAAGAACGGTCAAAGAAGAATAAAGTTCATGTTCTGGAATGGCCAAGTCAAAGTCCTGACCTTAATCCAATGGAAATGTTGTGGAAGGACATGAAGCGAGCAGCTAATGTGAGGAAACTCACCAACATCCCAGAGCTGAAGCTGTTCTGTACGGAGGAATGAGCTAAAATTCCTCCAAGCCGGTGTGCAGGACTGATCAACAGTTACAGGAAACGTTTAGTTGCAGTTATTGCTGCACGGGGGGGTTCATAGGTTCATATACTTTTATCACTTACAGATATGTAATATTGGATTGTTTTACTCAATATATGACCAATTATAATACTTTGTCTGATTCTTCTAATTGGGTTCTCTTTATCTACTTATAGGAATACATTTAGGAAAGCCTGATGATGTTTCAGATCATATTTGTACAGAAATGTAGATACTTCCAAAGGGTTGACAAACTTTCAAGCACCACTAAGGCTTAGTTTTAAACTGATGCCAATGGGCAAACAGTTAAATTTAATTGATATAGCTATGTGGATTATATGAAAACAAAAGAAGTTGCTCTGTAAATCAATTAAAAGCTAAAGGAAGAGGAAATTGTTGAGAGAATTGAACAAAACCACAATCCTAATCCAGAACCCTGCCCAAGACGGCGAAACTCTTCTTTCCCATTGTGTCGGCTAACTACAAGCTCCACACTGTCTTTTTATGAACCAGACGTGTGCGGCCCTGACCCGGTGTGATGAGTCGTCCTCACAAAGCAGGTATTTGTTTTTCAGGCATCCAGAGATGATGTTGCCCTCTTTTGAGGCCATTCAAATGTTCTTCTCTCCCTTGCTCTTAGCTAGTCCATGAATAATGCCCCCAAAATGCCCTAGGGGACAAAGGGGCAGGAAGAATGGAGCACCACTGGGAGCAAAAAGCAACATACTGGTCCAGACAACTGCCGAGAGAGAGCGGCAGGGGATGTTCAGTCTGTCTGCAGGGCTTAGAGTTAAAGATTACCTTTGAAATCTGCACCCCACCTCTTTTTAGCCACTTCTCGTTCCCTTTCCCTCCCTCTGTACCTTTATTTCTATTGCCTTTTCTACTCGGACCTTCACGCTGTTTCTTCCACCCTTGTACACCCTTATACAGTGTGTTTCTTTAGTTTTATAGTTCTATTTCCATCACTCTCTCTATGTCAGGCACCACTCCATTCCCACTGGTGCTAAGACCTGCCGGTAGGTGTGGAGCAGGGCAGGGATGAGCCACGCAGAAGATCCTCTTTGATGACAGAAAAGAATCTTTTTGTTCTCTAATCCCTCTCTCTGGTTCTAACCATTTTAAGCCCAAGCAGAGCTCAAAGAGTGCCCGGCCTCAATAAGCACATTCTTCAGCTTGGTCTCACTCCCGGCGCAAAGGAATTCTTGCTAATTCTCCAGCTGCTCGGAATGGGCTTAATTGAAAAGTGGAAGGCTCCTCCAGGTCTGGTGGTGTCTTCTAGATCAATGTTTCTCAAACCAGATCATGTAAACCTCCTACACATCACTGTTCAGCGTTACACCTGCTCTGCTGGCTAATTCTACTTGTGAATGCTCTGGTAGCTAGCAAGTGTAAGATAATGTCTCTAACGTTGTGTTCACTTCAAATATCCTTTAATCATTTTATACAACTATGAAAGTTTGGAGCCACCAGACAACTGACCAACACAGCCAAAATCATGGGTCTTAATGTGGAGTGGAACTTGCCTTTGCCACTCTAATGGCCTCCACTCTTCTGGTAAGGCTTTCCACTAAGTGTTAGAACATGACTATGATGATGCACCTTCATTCAGCCATAAGAGCATTACTGACACAGGGCACTGATACAGTGGATCTATCCCAAAGCATTAACAACAGCCCAGATCATTATTTCTATGTTAGCCAACTGTAACATTTTCCCAACATCCACCAAACCCAGATTTATTCATCAGACTACCAGATGATGAAGTTGCTTGGTTTATCATTGCAGAGAATGTTTCCACTAATCCATACCCCAACGGTGGTGTGTTTTACATGACTCCACCCAACAATTGTAATGGAGTATGGTGATCTATAGGCTTCTGTGTGTGTGGCTATGGAAACCCAATCCAAAATTATGCCAATGCACCATTTTTGTGCTGTTTTTTTCAGTATTGCAACTCTGCTGTCCAATTCTGGGAGTATATGAGGCCTACTGTGTTTCTGACAAGCTAATGTTGCTCCTAGCCTTTTTCAATTCACAACAGCAGCAACTCTGCTTTTCATTATGAACCATTTTATGGCCAGTGCTCATCCATGGAGATTTTACAGGCACATGCTTGACTTAATAAACCTATGTGCCATTTAACGTTCACATTATGTTCTGGGAAACAGGATGTTGAACAAATGTTGACCGGACATTACCATAATTAACTAATTTAGATACTTTGCACACACTGATTTATTTTAAAGAATTTAGCAGATGCTCTTACACAGAGCAGCTTACAACTTATATAATCTTACAATCCAAGCATTGTGGATTAAAGACGTTTCCACTAGAGGGAAGGATGTCTGTCTACAGTACATATATTTTGGCCATGTACTGTACATTTTTCTATAACAGCAAGCTGTTTGGGAGGTTGGATCCCTCTTGAGTTATGGTCCTCCCAGGTTTTTTCGCATTTGTGGAGTTTTTCCTTGCCATTGTTGCTGTAGGCTTGATCATTTGGGACTGTGGGCCTAGCTGCTTTGAGACAATGTTCTGCTGTAGAAAGTCAAAGTCAGATATATTTTTATGGTGCTTTTTACAATGAAGCATTGTCTCAAAGCAGCTTTACAAACAAAGTGCTATAGAAATTAATCTGGCTTTTGATTTTTGACCTTTTTTTGAACAGCTGCAGCTCCAGCCCCATCATACCCCGGCCACTTAATGTCGATGTGCATACTTCACATTTTATTTTAACTTTGACTCCATGACTTTAGTTTTGCTCTTAGATTTATCGTCTACGCCACCCAAGGAGGTTGGGTCCCTTTTTGAGTCTTGGTCCTCCCAAGGTTTCTTCCTTGCCACTGTCGCCCTAGGCTTGCTCAATTTGGGATTGGACGTAGTTATTAGGAGATAATCTAAACTTGTAAAGTTGCTTTGAGACAATGCTCCATTGTAAAAAGCGCTATATAAATAAATCTGACTTGACTTGACTTGACTTGAAGACCTTCCTAAGAGCAACTTTCTCAAAGCCACACCCCTTAGCAAGCATTATTGGAGATAAACCATTATTGAAATGATCTGTTGTGGTCAGGTGGGACCAAAATCTAACCGTTTGGCCAACAATCAGTTATGTTTGAAAAAAAGGGACTGCACACAAGCAAAGCATCTGACACTCACTGTAAATGGCAAATCACTACTCCTATGGCTGTTTTGAACTTATTTGTAAGTATGACTTGTGAAGATAAATGGATACCACAAATGCCAGTAATACTTTTCACCTGAAACCTGACTCTATTTTCTAAAGTGTTAAGACTTGGCTAAAGTTGTTTTTTTTTTAACAGGGGCAAGTGCCCCAGTAAAATGGTGGTCTGCCCACTAGAAATATGGAGGTAAGTCAATTTCATCCATGATTGCTGAGCAGAACTACAGGACAGGACAGGACCAAGTAAATTCACTACAGACTCTCATAATGCACCAGCATCTTTCTAAAACGCCCAAGGAGGTTGGGTCCCTTTTTGAGTCTTGGTCCTCCCAAGGTTTCTTCCTCATAACACTCAGGGAGTTTTTCCTTGCCACTGTCGCCCTAGGCTTGCTCAATTTGGGATTGGACGTAGTTATTAGGAGATAATCTAAACTTTTAAAGTTGCTTTGAGACAATGCTCCATTGTAAAAAATACTATATAAATAGATCTGACTTGACTTGACTTGACTTAAAAGCTTGTACCCCTAACACTTTCAGTCAGATTTGCTTTCAGGTTTTCTCAAAAAGTATTGGACATCCACAAATATTTAACAGACAGTCAGCCATACTGGAGACATGGCACTGATAGCTCATAGCTATATGTTTAATTACTACAATTAATCAAAATGATTTAGTGTTAAATTTGTTCTTCATTTCTCATCAGTGGCAGAGATTCACCCACTTTAGTATTAAATCGCTTATATTTAGTGGTTAACAGGCTTGTTTTGTATGCACAGTGGTGTCCCTAGAGTGTTCCCCTCTAAGTTCTGTGTGTACTCCAGTACGACAAGTAGTCTAGAATCGCCTCTGTAAGATTGTATAAGTGAGATCTGATGAAGAGTGTCTAATATGTATTGTAAATGTAACACAGAGTTACTGTAGCAATGCCAAATCAAATGTAATCTGATTCTGCCTGGAGAAGAAATCTCACCTGAGAAGTCAATGGTGCCAATAATTCTATTTATTTACTAACAACCGCTGAGGAATTCTGCTTTCCTGCATAGCTGCTTTTGAAATGAACATGTAGGAGGACAATGCTTAGTAATGGTACCCAGCCTGAGGGCATAAGGTCTGATCGATATGGTAATAGTAGTGGGGAATTACCTGCTGGACATCCATCCTTTCACTCTCTATCAGCTACAGCAACAGGTTATTTCTAATATGGTATATGGAACAGAAGGCTAAGTGGCCACTGGTAATTATCACATTGGACACAGACACACTGCATACAGGATAAAAGACTTGCTATGACATTATATCTGCCCGACACTCTTGGACCTGTCTGTGCCTATGTATGTAGTCGCTCTTTAAAATGCTTCCTCAGGCTACTAAGGTATTTTTGCTGCACTTTATGCTTTCTGTTTGTGTTACCATGTAGGTATGAAAGATGATCACCCTAGTGTGAGGTAACAGTTAGACTTTAAAAAGAAAAGAAGATCACTATCACCATTCTACCATGCAGCTGGCAAAGTTGGTGCCATAGTCCTCCACCACCAACATCTATACTGCTGCCTAGGATGTTCAGTTTGTAACTGATCTTCATGTTGCAAGATCAGTTTATATATATCATGCATACATGGCTAAATACATTGACACACGTACATTGGCACAGGCTCACCAAAATTGGACAATAGAAGACTGGAAAAACATTGGCTGTCCTGATGAGTCTTCATTTCTGCTGCAATATTTAAATGGTAGAACCACACTCATGATAGTTCAACTCTTAATTCAACTTAATTTAACTCATTTTATTCTTTTTCGGAACTATTACCTTTTTTCTCGTTATTTGAATGTTGTGTAAATATGTAAACAAAACTAAAAAATTTAATGGATTTTGATTTCGGGCTGCATGATAAAACGTCGATGGGTTGTGATCATTGTCAGAAAATGATTTGAGAATAGCATTAGTGACATCTAGTGGCAGAAACAGATTATAACATGTTGACGTCTGCTGCATATAGCATTTTTAGCGCGTGTAATTGCAGAAAGCTTTTCTTCAGCACGAAAAATTATGTCAATAGTACAGATGTTTTATGTTTTAGTAGGTTGTTTTATGTTTTAAAGGCGCTGTTGGCCATTTTCGGTTTAGGATAACAGACAGGTTTTCCGATCGATATGCGGATACATAATAAGCGTATGACGTGATAAATCTTAAAGTTTACGTTGAAACAAACGCAAACGTAATGTACACACAAGTAAATGTGAAACGCTTATGTTTTGGAACAGAAGTAAAACGAAACTGAAGGGGGAAAAAACGTGCGTGCGCCGCCCGGGAATCGAACCCGGGTCGCAAGAATGGGAATCTTGCATGATACCACTACACCAGCGGCGCTGTTACAAATGTGTCGTCATTCATCCTTATATAGACTGGTTTGTTTAAGGAGGGCGTTAGTATATTTATTGTTTTGAAATTGTTGAGCTACCGAGTAGGCGCAGGAAACGTATGTAGTTTAGTTCTAACTGATCGCGTAAGTAAACGCTTTCTGGATAGCACTTTACAGTAGTGATGGGAATTCCGGCTCTTTTCAGAGAGCCGGCTCTTTTGGCTCGGCTCACTAAGAAGAGCCGACTTTCGGCTCCCAAGTGGCTATGAATCGGCTCACAATCAGGAACCGGCTCCCGTCGTTCATTTTAAAGAGCCGGTCGCGACCGACACATCACTACTTTACAGCGCTTGGCGAATGTCATAAAACATTATTCGTGTTATTAAACAGAGCACTTGTTGTTACAAACTGTGATAGTTACGAACTGCTTATTTTGTGGAATACTGTCAATATTTAAGAAGGCTGGATCATATGGGCATGCATGGTTTTGCGCGCACCGACTTGACCGAAGGTAACCTGAGTACGTCAGAGCAACGTCGAGCACGCGCCACCTCCAAAGAGCCAATCAGATTGCATAGTAGCTCTCCATGTCTTGTTGACAACGCGGCCATTACTTCCTGATAACGCGGCTGGCGGCAGAAGCCGATCAGAGGAAAGAGGGAAGGTACGTGGCGTTTTTATTATACACAATCTCAGTTTCTAAACCGCGAGCATGTTTAGCTTAATAGATGCCGTGCAGATGCAGAGATGGCCGGTTAGATATCGTTCCTCGTGAGAAGAACCCGATACCATTGTGTTTTCGGCGTTGTGCAGATGCGCTCAGATCCCGATTCCTGGCGGTTCATTCAGCTCAGATCGGTGGCATCACACTTCTCGAAGCGATCACAACTCAGTTTTGCAAGCAGCCACGGTTTAAGCGCTGTGATCTGCAGGATCATTCACATTCTGGGCGAAATAGCGTTTAACCGGCTATTTAATGAAACAAAGCTACACAAAAATCAGGCGGATGCCGTTAGATAAGCTTCTTTCTCCCCATCCTAGACGCTCAGATTAAGTCCGGACCGATTGCGCAGTGAAAGCCTAGATCACAATAATTATTCCTCAAATTTCTGCTGTACAGTCTGAGTCTTCCCTACTATTAACTCATCTACCTAGTATATATTCCTATACTAGGGATTTCGTTATACAAACGAGTAGGCATTCATAATTACCATTAAGCACAACGAAAGTGACAATAAAACGTGAAAAGCATGGAACAGTTAAAAAAAAAAAGCAGTGTGGTGGATGGTGGATTTTCAGAGGGACGTCCGTGGCTGAGTTTATAAGCTTCCGTTCTAAAAGTTTTGTGAGCCAAGCATAGCTTGATGGCTGCACAGCTCCAGAGATCCCCAGTGTGATCCTGAATTCAGACTCCAGCTGTGTGGAGTTTGCTGTCCTTCTTGTGGTCCACGTGGGTTTACTCCAAGTACTCCGGTTTCCTCCACATTCCAAAGACATGCATTAGGTTAGCAGGTCACTCACTCCTGACATGAATAACTATTAATGCTGATACGATGTCAAGTAAACAGAAAAATACAAAATCCTCTAGCATCCTACAGTAATAAAAATTCCCGCAGGACGAGCAAGTTTCTACTGAGTTGTATTCTCTATGAACCCAGGTGTTTTTGCATCATATGTGGCTGATTGGAACGGGTTAGTATTTTCCTTAAAATGAAGTGTGTATTTTTTGCGTATTTAAAATTAAGCATTGCTTTATAAACTATAGATGCCTTTTTTTGTGTAGTTTTTTATCCTTTCTCTAAATGGTGAAGAGAAAATACAGTAGCACTTTCTTTTTGTAGTTTTGAAGCATCTTTGATTGACTTTGACACATTAGAAGACCTATGGTAGCATCAATTAAAAGCAACGCAAATTATTCCAACTCAAGGCGACATCAGTCTGTAGCAGTGCTGCGATGTGCGTACTAAAATGATCCTAATGTGCAGGGTTTGGGTGGAAAAATGGTAAGGAATTCTGCCTTTACTTTACTCGGGGGAGAAGGGAGAAAAAAACACAGACATGACATGTATTGGAAATGGAATCAGAGTAGTGTCTGTAAAAGAGGGAAATTATCCCTGGACCACGCGTCGATCGTAACTAGGCTAAAGTAAGAAAACGGACTAAAGAGGAAGCCAGTCACAGTTTCAGAACAACACAGTGGAGTGAAATCTTGAGGTTTTCAAACTGAAAATCCATTTTCAAGTCCCTCTGATGACCAGCAGGTTAAGTTTCTTGAAGGAAACGTTTTTCCAAGAGCAGTCCTCAAAGAGCGTCTGAAGTTTTGCAAAATATTGGTGGGAATCTTGTGATGTGATCAGATGAGAGAAATGTGGTCCTTTATGGTCATGCATACAAATGGAAAATAGGAACTGTGTACAACGGAAAGCACGTGTAACCCACTGTGAAATCTGGTGGTGGATCATCGATGCTTTGAGAACTGTTTTGATTGCTAGTGGTCCAAGGCCTTTAGCAAAAGTGCCTGCGTCTTCCAGAAATCCTGGAACCTGGACTTTAAGTAGACTGTGGTAGCTTAGTGGTTAAGTTACTGACCTATGGACCAGAAGGTCCAGGATAAATCCAAATCCCGCCTCTGCCAGCTGCCACTGTTGGGTCCTTGAGCAAGGCCCTTAACCCACAATTGCTGGATGGTAAGACTGGTACCAATTGTAAGTCACTCTGGATAAGGGCGTCTGGATAAATGCTGTAAATGAAATAGTAAGATAATGAACCCAAACACATCTGTTTTATCCACAATGAAATGATTGCTGGAACACAAAGTTTAGTTTGTCGTGCAAACAAAGAGCAGTTTATAAATGAAGACGCAAGAATATTAAGGAACTGGAAATGTTCTGCCATGGGCAGTCGGTCCAAGATCCCTCAAACAAGTGTTTTATTAACGTACCTAAGCATCACAGACACTAATTCAATGGCTCTTATTCTTTTTATCGTGTATAGGACTGGGGCACTTAATGACGTTTTTATAGTAGTTGTTTCATAAAGAAGGGAAATAAGCATCTGTGCTGAGGTGACAGTAAATAATTTTGTCTCATAAATTTTGGAGTTGATTGTACATCTATACGTGCATAGTACTATGCAGCATCCAAGCAACCCGATTTTTGAAGCTAGAACTCTAGAATATTTTTTCTTTACCATGCTTTTTTTGCCATTTGCACACTACACCGACCCCCGGCCCCGAAAAATAAATAATACAATAAAAATGAAAATAAGCTTTTGCAGTGGTTAGTGCTATCACTTTTCAGCTGATGTATCAGTATGTGCTCTATGTGTGCATTCTTCCAATTCGTTTAGTGCCCAACACATGTTTTTGCTGTTAGAGAGTGTCTAGACTAAGTGGAAAATGTGGGCTGCTTCTAGAGCATTACCTTCCAACTAGCCACTAAAACGAGGAAAATTTTTATATCGTAGGTAGATGAAGAAAGTCTACTTCTACTTCTGTTATGTTTAAAACACTTACTGAGCACCGAATTTGATTTCTCAGATACGGTTTTGGGATCATCATTTGCTGAAGCGAGATCCAGATGGTGTGTTTTGAAATACCCCATATCTGTATGTAAATTCGGCTAATGGGAGTTTAGTGAGCACACTCTTAAAAGCTGGCAGATAACAATTTAGTTAATTTATCTCAAAGGTGTCTGATGGCTATGAAAGTTGCCGGACTATTTATTTGTGTACGTTGTCTTAGAAGGGGAGGGCAGAAAGTTGAAGAATGAACTCGTCGAGAGTAGGGGGTGTGCAATATTTGAAAAACAAACGATATCTGAGTATTTTCTTTTGGATTTTGTTGATAACAATAAATAGGTGATACTTTGGCAGTGTATATCTTGGGTCTAAAGTATTTGAAAGTGGTTTGAACCCAACTCTCTCAACAGCATTAATTGGTAACGGCATTTGTCGTGTCTTGCCATCTGTTGCAACTGATTTCTGGCATAATTTGCAGATTGCCATCTTTTGAGCAACAGCCACCTTTTCAAAGCCAACCACCTCCATGTAAGTGAGAATTAAATCTAATGACGTAGACTTTGAGGTTGGAGCTGTTAGGTCACTTTTTTTTTATTTTTTATTTCAGTCATGTTTTTAGTTAGTGGGACTGTGGTAGCCCAGTGGTTAAGGTACTGGACTCTGGACCAGAAGGTTCAGGGTTCAAATCCCATCTCTGCCTTGAGCAAGACCCTTAACCCACAATTGCCTGGATTGTAAGACTGTACCAATTGTAAGGGTGTCTGCTAAATGCTGTAAATGTAAATGTAGAACGCTGACTTGATTTGTGGCAGTAGCACGCGACATGCACTAATTCTTTTTTTGTGTGAAATGAGTGACATGCTTGATAATATCAGCTCGCACACTGTTAAAGCAACAATTAAAATACTATCATAGACCTACATGTTGTACACCCCCAATATAATAATCATAATAGAAGTGGCATACTCAGTACAACACGTGCTACTACCACCGCTCATACGGTAGGATGCGTCAGAGGCGTGCGGATCTGAGTAGGGATTCAAGGAAGTTTTCTTAAAGTCGCAGGCAACAGTTTAACAAATCAGATCAGGAATACCATATCAATTCCCTAATCAAATCCTTGGATCTAAAAGACACTTATGTGGAAGGCACAGCTACTGAACTCTAGACTGTATACTATATATCGTCAGTCCATTTTGAACACTATCTGGTTAGATATTTCCTCCTATATTCTGTTACACTGTTTTTGGTTGATGGTTTAGGTGGACAAAATAAAACACCAACTAAAATGGAGCTTGGTTTTAAGGAGACACAGTTAATCTGGTGAGTTATATTAGGGCCATTGCCAGTTAACAGCATATATAAGGTCTAGCCATGGGCACTTTGGTGTGTGAGATTTCTAAGCAATTTGAGGCATCTAACAGAGTTTGCAGAGGTCAAATAGTGGGTCCCCAAATTGTAGGCATGTCAGTAACTGAAGAATGAGTGTCTTCAAAGCCTTCGCAGCCATCGACAAGCAACATTAACGTAGATGACCACTCACAAATACCTAGCACAAAACAACTACAGAACTTCACTTTCATGCCAAACCACCTCCATGTGACATGAGTCACGTCTAGCAATTAAATCTAACAACATGGACTGCCAGGCTGGTGTTGTGTGTGTTTTATTTCCAGACTGTTCACTCATTTTTAACTCCAGTCGTGTGTTTCTAGGTAGAAAGCTGGCTTGATTTTGTGGTGCTTATACCAGGATGCTGAAGTATTATCGAGTGACCTACTCGATGTCAGCTCTCACATTGTTAAAACAACAAACAATATGTTCTCGTAGCTGATGCATATCACACACTCCAAGAGTGGTGATCAAGAATCCCCCAGTCACAAATTTGAAATCCGTCAAATCAACTATGACCTTCCCCTTAATTTCTTAATGTAATGGAAGTTTTTATTCTAGAAGGACATTCCAACTTTGCACCATAAACCACTCATTATAGCATTGCAAGGAGGATTAAACTCTACTGGAGTTAAAGGGTGGCACCACTCCTTGTTGGGTCTTTCATTTTAATGTGTTACAGGGTCCTGTACTTTTGTCTGTTGCTTGTAGCATCTTCATTTGGTGATGGACTGCTTTACTAAAGCTTTTAGCATTAGCTGCCTTCCCTGTAATACAGGCTTACACAGGCAAGGTTTTGAGATTGTAATGCTATTGACTAGAGATGCACATATTGCAATTTTCTTTCATTATTTTTGTTAGTTTGTATTGTTTTTAATATGAGGTTATAGGACAAGGTACCAAATGAAACAGAACAATATTTTTACTTTTATAAATAAAAACAAGTACAACCACATAACACTAATACGATAATCTTCTAAATGATATGATTCATGTCGCCAAACTGTAGCGCAAAGACTGCAGAAGGTTTCACATTTTTAATAATATAACATATGTTTTGTCAATATTGCAGACCCCAAGTCCTAATGCAGCCACTTGAATGTTAATGGCTTTCTTATGAGCTTGCTGTCTCCTCACTGTGCAGAACTTCCGCGTTCCACGTTGGAGACATGGCTGTGACCGAAATGGATCCCTACTCCCTCATTAGTCGTACTATTTAGTTCACCAAGTAGCACTAAAAACACAACTGAAAACACTTCCTCATCTTCAACATCTCAGCAACTGTCTCATAATCAAACACGTGAGTGGCTGAGCTGTGTTTAAAGCTCTGTACACTCATGATCTGAATTAAAGTTGGTGAAAGCACTGAGCTGTTCATGTGTGGCTGTGTTTGTGCTGCTTGTGGTGCGCAAGTGTAAGTGTGACCGGCACAGAATCATTTATGAGACTGATCGGCCAATCGATCGGTGCATCTCTAGTATTGACAATGTCTTGTATTTATTTAAATGGGTCTCTTCAAACTATTAGCCACTTTTCTACCTTTTTCATTGAGACACTTTCCTAGCTATGTTTCTCCCTGCCGAAAGAGCTTCATCAAGGGAAAGTAGTTAAGCACACGATGTTGTGAATTATCAGACACATTCTGCTAGTGGCCTACCACCAGCTTTATGTTGACTATTTATATTGTGGTCCGACGAAATTCTACAAGTCAACCCCTGTCTTATGTACATTACGATATATGAGTGTTAATGTCTAGTTATATTTGTGAGATACGTAGCTAAGCGCTCACATTACAAATGGCCTACATGTCGGGATCAGTGTTCTTCTGCAGTTTTTCGGTAATGTATAAATAACCACCGCTATAAGTGTACTATGAGGCACGGTCTGGTCTGCTTTAAATATACACTCCCACAGGCATCTGAGACGCGCATATTGAGGCCTGCAGCAGCGTAGTTCTCTTTGACACACTTAAACTCAGCACATTGTCTAACCACAGCATGTAGCCACAGAGCTACAGTTTTGAATCCTGCTAGACTTGAGTCATTAGCACATCTCGTACTGCAAATAACACCGCTGCTTGTGGACTGCCTTTAAGTAGATTACAGTGGTGCTTGAAAGTTTGTGAACCTTTTACAATTTTCTATATTTCTGCATAAATATGATCTAAAACGTCATCAGATTTTCACACAAGTCCTAAAAGTACATGAAGAGAACCCAGTTAAACAAATGAGACAAAAATATGATACATTTATTTATTGAGGAAAACGATCCAATATGACATAAGTGAGTGGCATAAGTATGTTAACCTCTAGGATTAGCAGTTAATTTGAAGGTGAAATTAGTCAGGTGTATTCAGTCAATGGGATGACAATCAGGTGTGAGTGGGCACCCTGTTTTATTTAAAGAACAGGGATCTATCAAAGTCTGCTCTTCACAACACACGTTTGTGGAAGTGTATCATGGCAAGAACAAAAGGAAATTTCTGAAGAAAAAGAGTTGTTGATGCTCATCAGGCTGGAAAAGGTTACAAAACCATCTCAAAAGAGTTTGGAGTCCACAGTCAGACAGATTGGGTACAAATCAAGGAAATTCTAGACCATTATTACTTTCCCCAGGAGTGGTCGACCACTCCTGTGGTGTATATGGCAGGGTTGCAAGGAGAAAGCCACTGCTCTCCAAAAAGAACATTGCTGCTAGTCTGCAGTTTGCTAAAGATCACGTGGACAAGCCAGAAGGCTATTGGAAGAAGGTTTTGTGGACAGATGAGACCAAAATAGAACTTTTTGATTTAAAAGAAAAGCGTTATGTTTGGAGAAAGGAAAACACTGCATTCCAGCATAAGAACCATCTGTGAAACATGGTGGTGGTAGTATCATGGTTTGGGCCTGTTTTGCTGCATCTGGGACAGGACGGCTTGCCATCACTGATGGAACAATGAATTCTGAATTATATCAGAGAATTTTAAAGGAAAATGTCAGGACATCTGTCCATGAACTGAATCTCAAGAGAAGGTGGGTCATGCAGCAAGACAACGACCCTAAGCACACAAGTCATTCTACCAAGGAATGGTTAAAGAAGAATAAAGTTCATGTTTTGGGATGGCCAAGTCAAAGTCCCGACCTAATCCGATTGAAATGTTGTGGAAGGACCTGAAGCGAGCCCATACAATAAGTCCAACCATGTGGATTTGAGATTAATTTGGTCCCATTAACCTTTGGATAAGCCCTGGCTTGCATGTGTTATTCTAATTCATTTTCAAAAGCTGTCTGATGGCCATGAAATATGTCAAACTAATTCTTTGTGCACTTTGTGTTAGCAGGGCAGGGCAGAAAGTTGAAGAATTGACTTGTTGAGAGACTGAACGCCTCTATAGGGAGTCACGGAGGTGTTTAGAACAATCCATTCTCCTGCCAACATTTGTTTAGAGAGATTCCATGCCTGTCTTATTTATATTATCAGCCTGTTAGCAGTGAGTGTGGCGGAAAGAACTGATGTCGTTAAGTGGTGTCTACATATTTTTGGCCTTATAGCTTATCTTGAGAGCTGGATTTTCACACTTTGTACTCAACTCTTTGGATAGTCACGTGCATCCCGACAGAACTGAAGTTGAAAATCCTGCTTCAACTAAAGGCTCATTTTGTAGAACAAACCTGCATGCGTCCGTTGAAACTGCCTGGGGCTCTAAGGCAAGCTGGTTTGGGTAGAATTTGCAGACAACTTTTAAACTGTTCATAAATGAAGGTGTGTCAGAGGATCCCAGGTAGGAATTCCAGGACGTTTGGGGTACTTGCACTGCCCAGGGAGGATAGGCCTGTTTTGATTCCGGTCTTACAACTGTATCTGACTTGAAGAAACAATTGCTGAGAGTTTCTGCTTCCCTGAACAGAAAGCACTAATTGTCTTTGGCCAGAGCAATGCTTCTTCTGGCTTTAACACACACACTTGTGGCTCAACTCAGAAAGTAGACACAGACATTGCTAGACGCAATGTGAAGAAATTCCTTAATTGTCTGATTCAAAGTACAATGCTTGATTTCTCCATTTAAGCCACTTGTAAATCCTTACAAAAATAGTCGCAGTGGCAAAAAACAAATCTCTGCCGATTTGGTTTGGATTATCCGTGTCTTTTCTGTGGTTTGAATGCTGGGTTTGTTCTTTTGTGATCCAGTAAGCGTCTTAAGTGTTTCAGCTATTTCTTGTGAGTGAGAACAGTTTATGTAATTCATTTATTATTCATCTCACTAGTTTATTTATGCATTTTATTGCAACAGTAGCATTTTGTGTTGGTGCAATGCGGTTGAGAATGTGCTGTCTATTCCGGGAAGGATATGTTATCTGAGAGTCTTATATGGATGATGGTCTTCACCCATGGGACTCCCTCGAACTTCGTTTACTGTCACATGAGATGTACTGAAGGAGCAGTAAACTGTAGACAATAGGGAGTTTATTAGGAGGGAGCAAGTGTAGTGTAGTGAGATTGTGTATTAAGACTACTGTGCGTCAGAGGTGGATATTTCCTAGCACAAGCCTACAACTTCTCTTTACCATGCTACATTTCACACTGTTAAGTACAAAGTTGATGCTTAAAATCAGTGCAAAACTGTCACAATTTGCATCGTGGAGATGTTTGATGTCGGATGTGTTGTGTTTATTACATTTACATTCACAGCATTTAGCAGACGCCCTTATCCAGAGCGACTTACAATTGGTACAATCTTACAATCCAAGCAATTGTGGTTAACGGTCTTGCTCAAGGACCCAACAGTGGCAGCTTGGCAGATGTGGGATTTGTAGAGTTCAGTACCTTAACTGCTAGGCCACCACAGTCCCGTGTCACCATCTCACTCCCATTATTTAAACCTGATAGAAACCCCACCTGTGTTTAGCTATAAAGGGGAGTGCACAAATAAGAACCTAGGACCATGGAGCTCTGGAGAGATTCTGAATGGTGTCAAATTTTTCGCATCACTATCAGCATCAATGGCCATTTTATTGACAAACACAAGGTGACATCAAGACTAGTCACATATACACTCGGCCCAATTTAGCGTAATTTAGCATGTCTTTGGACTGTGGGAGAAAACCGGAGTACCCGGAGTAACAGCGCTACCCATCGGGCCTCTGTGCCGACCCCAAATTTCCAGTTTTCCTGAGTTATAGGAGATGACCAAGTGCTGTTTAGTGGCAGTTGGAGGCTGTACAAAATATTACATGCAGAGAGGCAATAATTGTGGTATCATTATTTCTTGTTGAGGGATTTTGTTCTTAGACCAAATTTTCTCCACTTAAAAGTGGGATTTTGCTTGTTTGTTCAGTGTGAGATTAATTCACGAAAGCTTTAATTTCTTTAAGACAATATATATATATATAAAACCCTTTTCACTCCTCTTCACCAGGGTTGCACGGGACTATGTTTGTTCCACAATCCTAAATGTTCCAATATTGTTTATTTTGGCTTCCATGCTGTTGTTTAGGTTTTGTAGAGCTGTCTTTGAGCATTGTGCTGTGTTTGTTTCTGTAGTCAAATATTGGCATCCTTGACAAAAGTAAAAGTGATAATAGTTTTGTGATTACTTTTCACATGCATCTTAATTTATTCACTGTTGGAGTAAAATAACTATATTTAAAATGTCTATATCAACTAAGCTGTTTAGTCTAAAGGCGTCACGGAGAGCGTTATCTGCACGTAGTAATTTGATCATAGTCGGATTTCTGCAGTTATCTGATTATTCGAGTGGTGCCGTGTACAGCATACTCCGATCTAGAAGTCTTTCTTAAGGTTAAGTAATTCGATAGAGAGCATGTATACCAGGTACCCGATTTCAAGTGCAGAGAGCGGGAAAAAAATATGGTTGCCAGGTCTGCTGCTTATTGCAGACTTCGCTGCTTTTGGGATTATTTACATAGACTAGTTTACATTACATTTACAGCATTTAGCAGACGCCCTTATCCAGAGCGACTTACAGTTGGTACAGTCTTACAATCCAAGCAATTGTGGGTTAAGGGTCTTGCTCAAGGAGCCAACAGTGGCAGCTTCGCAGAGGTGGGATTTGAACCCTGGACCTTCTGGTCCAGAGTCCAGTACCTTAACCACTAGGCTACCACAGTCCATAGTTAGGGGGATCTGGCAACCCTGAAATGAAACGAAGCACTTGTTAATGGCTATCAAACACTTTGTGGAGACTCTGAGATGCAATATATAATCAAAATTATGAAGAATTTGAATATTTAATATAAAAAAAAATGAAATTTACGTCGCTTTCTGTGGGATTATTGGATGGTTGCAAAGTAGAAATCCGATTATTTTTGTAAATCCAGAGGTTTCCCGTTATCTAATTACTTAAGTGAATGTATACTTCTTGATTGGATTACTGCCAAAATTGGATTTTCGGCAGTTATTGGATTAAGTGCATGTAAACGCACTCAATGTAGCGCCGCCTTGGCTTTCGGAAAACCTGCAGCCACATGCTATGTGTGAATGAGGTTCCCCACCCCTGCTGTGTAACGATTCCCTGATGATTCATCAACAAACACTTTCCGTAATTTATCAAAGCATTACCTCCTTCGCACAAGCATTTGACAGCTCTTTCATTTTACTTCAGTGTACTTTTCTCCTGGTTCTCATTGTCTCATTGTTGCGCTGGGTAAATTCCTGAGCTCAGGCTACCTGACAGGTGTCGGCTTGTCACCCCTGGTAATGTTTGCTCTCACGTGAACCTTCACAGTAATTTCATGGGAATTCTGTGATTTCAACTCTGAGATGTGGTCACACCAACGCTTCTTTGTACATTTCAGGTTAAGGCAGTAGTGTAGTCTGGTCGAACGAGCTGCGTACGCTTACAGTTATCATATTTGGCAGATGCCTGTATCTGTAGTGACTTACAGGGTTTTCAAGTAATCTGACTTCCTGTATCCATCAGCAATTTGCAATGGCAAAACTCATTTGTTAGGTGTTTCATTAAGTAGTTCATTATAATACCCATTTCACTCAAATTTGTAAAATACCTTTAAGTACGTTTTAGGGGTGTACAATATTGACAAAAAATGTGTCTATTTCCTGGTATTTTGTTGATCATGATAGTTAGACAGTATTTCTGCAGTGTATTTCTTGGGTTAAAAGTGTTCAAAAGATTCAATAAACTTTTCTGAGTGTGTTTGTATGCTTGTACTTTGACTGGTTTGAACCTGTCGTGGACAGCTGAGTGTTGAAGTTTGTGATAATCTTCGTTTTCTGGATGGTAGTTAGTAATTATCCACCTTTTCAAGACCAAACCACCTCCATTTGAGTGAGGATGAACCACGTCTATCTGTTACATCTAGCGACGCAGACTGCGAGTCTGGTGGTGTCTGTATTTTTGTCTCCAGTTTGTTCACATACGCACTTTTGCATTTACATTTACAGCATTTAGCAGACGCCCTTATCCATACAATTGATGCAATCTTATAGTCCAAGCAATTGTGGGTCCATGCTCAAGGACCCAACAGTGGCAGCTTGGCAGAGGTGGGATTTGAACCCTGGATCTTCTGGTCCATAGTTCAGTACCTTAACCGCTAGGCTACTACAGTCCTTTTAGGTAGAACTGTAGCTTGATTTGTGGCACCATTGCACATGGCTATATGACAGTGAATAAGGTGTGTTTTTGACTCTTATCAAAGTGAGTGACTCACACATCATTAACACAGCAGTTAAGATATTAACATAGACGATACATTTTGCGCACCCTTAGTACAAACCACTGTACATCACTAGGAAGTGGATATACTCAAATCATAATGGTGTTCTAGTTATTATAACTGGGTATCATATAGACTACCACTGGTTAAAGCTTACATGTGTAAATGAGTGTACAGATTTCGGAGAAACTGTGGTGGTGAAATGGTTAAGGTACTAGACTGTGTCCCTGAAGATCCAGGGTTTACATCCTACTTCTGCCAAGCTGCCATTGTTGTGTTTTTGAACAATGCCCTTAACCAGACAATGGGATTGTAAGGTCGTATCAGTTGTAAGTTGTCCCGAATAAGCGCATCTGCTAAATGAAAGTGGTGACTTTTAAAACTGTTCATATTTGTTCTTTACACTAGCCGATGTATTTGTTTGATTTGATGTCAGTGACCTTTTTAAAGAGCTAAAGGTTAACATTATAGCTGACTTAATGTTGAGCTATTATCCATTTTATTGTGTATGTTTCTGCTGTTTACACATTTTTAAAGCAATACTTTTACTCAAGATCTCATTTGCAGACAATTTGTCGCATCTGACTAATTTTCTGTTTTAAAGGAACAAGGTTTCAGTCAGGAATTACACCATTTTTGGCCTGTTTGGGTTTCGTGGTTTAAGTCTCATGTACACTTCCATTTGTCCTCCTCCTCCTTGGTTTCACACAGACGTTTGCATTACTATATCCTACATGCTGGAGGAAAAAAAAACATATTTTGGTGTTGTTTGTGAGGACCAGCCAAATGTCTTCCCATTCCTCCATCTTGTAGACATGTTCCTCACCAAAATAGAAATGCCCACTCGCTCAATCCACAGCCCTCAGTGTTTATGTTGACAGAGGAGTCCGGTTTAGAAAGAACATCTTCCTCTCTGAGGAAACAAACACAGCCTTGTTCACAAACACTGAGCTCTACAGAAGCTTGTTTTGCTGGTCTGCCCTCAGCTCTATAGTTTATTCCTTACCGCTGTGGCCTGGGTGTGAATGAATCTGACAGCCTTGTGCGAAGTAATTCGCTGCTCGTCAGTCTTCCATGCAGAATTCGAAGTTCTCGTTTAGCTGTTAATCCAGTGAACCTCCTCCGTTTGTATTTACGTCGCTTTCACCGATAATGATTGACTTTACGGACTTGTTTCTTCACAGCTGCTCCCTGCTTTTCTCACTGTCTAAGTTGGGATTGGCTCACTGAAAAAGGAAGAGGTCGCCTTGTCAGTCGATGCATCACGACACTCCAGAAACGGGAGATTGTTCAAGGGCTGATTGAAGAACAAAGTGTGAGAGTGGAATACTGTTATAAAAGACAGAGTGAACAAAGAGTGGGGAAGGTACGGACAAGAGGACGAAGAAATAGCATACCATCAAAGAGCAGGAAAATCCAAGCAGATCCACGTCAGTCTCACAGAAGGAGAACGACTGTATTGTCCCACTGTCTGTCCTCCCTCAGTCCACTCCCTCTCTCCTCCATCAGGATGAAGCTGAAGGAGGATGTTCCTCCTCTCCTCCTGCATCTCTTTCGCTCCGTTGTCTGGGTCTACTCCATCATCACCTACATACCCTGGTACCTTCTGTCTGGAGCTGGGGCTAAACAGACTCGTGCCAACGCCATCAAAGCACGCTCGGTAAGTAAAGGCATGCCACCTTCTGTTGTTTCCAAAAACTAAGTCGTTTAAGTTCCACAGACAGTTTGTATTGTGTGTTTATGTATAATCTGAAAAAGAGTGTCATCCCAATTCCACTGTTCCATTTTTGCTTTAATACTAATATTGGCCGATGTCATACTGAGGAATCTGGACAATAGTAATAGAATTTCAAGTCAATTCTGCAAAATTTCATCAGATTTATATGATTGGTCTTTAAGATCACTTGTGTTCTGTGTTTCCATGGATGGTCTGTTTTGTGTCACCCAACGTTATTAAGAGTGAGTGCATTTAAGTGCACTTAATAATCCAAAAGCGGGAGAAAATCAGATTTTGTCAGTAATCTGATCAACCAGTTTACATGCACTTGGGTAATCAGATAATGGGAGAGCTCCAGGTGTACATGACACGGGCAATAATCAGATTTCTACTTTGCAGCCAGCCAATAATCTCACAGAAGGATGAGATGTAAACTTGAGTCTTAGTTATTTTTTTATTATTAATATTTTATTATAATTATTATAGTATTCAAATTCATTTCCTCCAGCATATACTCCATTCAGGGTCTCCCCAAACAGTGAATGGTAGCTATTTGTGTGTGCTCGGTTTAATTCCCGGGACTTAGCGGGTAAGGTACTAGACTATGGACCAGAAGGTCCAGGGTTCAAATCCCACCTCTGCCAAGCTGCCACTGTTGGGTCCTTAACCCACGATTGCTTGGATTGTAAGAATGTAACAATTGTAAGTCGCTCTGTTGTAATTGTTGCAATGTTGTAATTGTAAATGTAAATTCCAGGGTTGCCAGATCCTGCAAATGAAACAAATGCAAAAGATCTATGGAAACAATCCTAAAAGAAGCAAATTGGCTCAAAATAAAAGCTCAAAACAGGCAACCCACTATGATGTCAGATTGACCACTTGATCAGTTTAAAAAAATGTTTGTTTTCCTTTTAACTTTAGAGGTTGAACAAAACCAATTCAGAGAACTACACTTTAGAAACAAGCCAAAAATCCTGCAACCTGCAATATTTCTAAGTAACTTTGTAGAAAAATAAGGCCATAGTTGCTTATAATAAGTGGATTTGGCAACTAGCCACTTCCAAGAAGTTTGCTTGCATGGACAGATGAGAAAATCAATTGAATATTACTGAGCTAAAATCCAGCTCTCTTTGTCAGATTTCTTAATCTGTTTTCTAGACCTTAATTCGGTCTGGGAAATCGGAATATGCTGTTTACAAGACCACTTGAATAACTGGATAACTGCAGAAATCCAACTATGATCAGATTATTATTATTAAGTGCCTGTACTGTGGAACTTTGAAATTAGAACTTAATCAGTTCCGGAAAGCCGTTCAGATTAGGATTTGTTTAAAGTCGGAATCCACTTCATTTCAGACGCATCCAGAGGCTGGTTTTACCGATGTTCAAAGTAGGAATTTTTATTCGGTTTTTCGCACCAAAAAAGTCGTTCAATGTCCGAAATGGTCGAATAAAGAAGCCTTCGAATTCTGAGGGTGTACACATTGCATAAAATGAATCAGTCTGGAAAGTGTCACCTCCAATTCAATGTTAATCTAGCGTTTTGGCCAGCAGCTGTTTTTTTAAATGGCTACTATATTCTCTTTTATGTTGCCACTTCCTCCCTTTGCCAGGTGAGTGGGCATCCAGCAGGGCCATATAGGTCAGTGAACAGCCAGAAGCAGCTCGTTTCCCAGCTCCATGAGGAAGTGGATACTCTGGATAAAGTCTTTGAGTACGCATTCACGCACTTCTCTCAGAGAGACTGCCTCGGCACCAGAGAGTTACTCAGCGAGGAGGATGAAGTACAACAGAATGGCAAAGTCTTCAAAAAGGTGAGAACCTGTCACATGCTTTTTTGGCTTGAGGTTTGCTGATCTGCTGGGTCTGACTGGGAAACACAGGAAGAATAAAAACAAGTTGCGTGGCACTTTGCCGACAGACTTCATTTCTGTATATAGACATTCCATGTAGACATTCATTGTTTGAAATGAAACGAATCCCACCAGGGTGGGATCACCATCAAGCTTAATGAGCATTGATGGAGTCACTCTTAGAGTGCAGTCATTAATGTCTAGTGAGCAAATCGGGGAAATGCAGCTTTGTGGAGTGCCGGTGTTGAGGAAGGGTGGGAGGAGCATGAATAATTAAACACTCATTCTGACAGACTGATGCTTATTGATTGGAGAGAGTGGTCGAAGGTGCTTCCCTAGCGAGCCCATGTTATGACTAAACTAATTGAGTGTGGCTATCAACGATGATAAAATGATTAAAATGGAGTATGGGATTGCTGGAAGGACCTCATCTGAGAGTCCGACCATCAGTGTGAGGAATCTTTTTGTTAAAAAAAAACTGGTGGTAACTTCAGGAACGTCCAATGCTGTCAAGAGAAACAGAACATCCTACAGTTAAATTATATCAAAAAGAACACATGGAAAAAAGTCAGAGTCATAAGAATTGGTACAGCAGCAGAAAGTATACAGCCTATGACTCTTAAAACTGAACCTACCAGAGGTTCTGAGATGGATCGACCCGCTTTGACATACTACTTCCTGTTGCAGCAAAAATTCAAGATTCAGTAGCAGACAGACGGAGATGCGTTGAGTTCTTTGTTTCCCAGCTTAGTCTGGAGCATGATGTTACTAGCGATAGCTAAAGTCCATAAATCCGGGCATCAGTGTGAGAGCTGTCCAGATGCTGTACATTTATGGCATCATCTACATACCTGTTAGCTCTGTGCAAATTGTAGGGCATCTTGGTGAGCATCATTTACAGCTTTGAGATCGATCACTGAGGTTAATGCAACCTGTCTGTCATTCAGTTGGGAGATGATGGGAGGTTCAAAACAAACAGGGAAGCCAACGTTCTGCAAGAAATCTTAAGGTGCCCTAAATCGGACAACTTCTCACATTTGTACAAGCAGCAAAGAGCTTTCATCAGTCCCTGTAACCCCCTTTCAAATTGGTAGTCGCCACTGCCCCTGTCATGAATATAGGCTCAGGGCTGATATGGCGTTAAGAATCCATAAACAAACAAACAAAACAAGCAGGGACCTTAGGACTGATTTAAACAAATCAGTATGAACTACAGATTAGCTTAGGATTGTTCTGTGTTAGTGATGGGAACGTTTGAACTGACACACATGGACTGTGAAAAGGCAGGGGAAAGGGGCATGATGAGGGAATTCCTTGTCTTTGAAATCTTGAGTAGAAGATGTTAAGCTGATTTCAGAGAGCATGATAAACTGCAGTGGATTTTGGCTTGTGGTTGGTGATCAACTGCAGGCCCTTATTGAGAGATGAGCAGCCATTTTAGGCTTGTTGGTTCAGTTTATCCCTGTATTATCGCTGCTGTTAACAAACAACATTCTTCATTTCTGTACAGGTAATTGCATCATGTTCTGTGAAACAGGTCATTAACAGGAATGGCGGTTGACTGGACCTTACCATAGTCAAATAGTCTTTTATACTACTATAATGTAAATACAAAGGGCATTACCTGTATGTGGACGTGTCATTGTCTAAAATCAATCCCACTTGAATGGTTTCATCAGCATGTCTTGATGGAGTCTAAGTGCAGTCTAAGAGTAGCAGGGGACAAAGGGTGGGTGAAGCGTGAATAATTAGTAAACACTCAAATTCAGACAGGCAGATGTTTGTTGATTGGAGTCCATTGCTGGTACAAAAAGTCATAGATGGCGTTTGGGATTGCCAGAAGGACCTCATCCAGGAGTCATGCAGAGTAGTCTGGCCATATGAAATCAGTTATGGAGATCTTTTGGTTATAAAAACCAAAACGAGGTATCCTGCAGTCAGGTCCAGTGGTGCCAGAAGAAACAGGACATCATAGAGTCACAATATGTCAAAGAGCATATGGAAAAAGCCACAGTCATAAGCACAGGTATAAGCATGTAGCTTTCTTCAAACTGAACCTTCTTGTGGGTCTGAGATGTATCGAGTCACTCTGATTGTTTGCTGCCTTGTAGAGGGCATCACTCTTTGTAACCGCCCATGTAGACCTCTTCCTTGACTGCAAACGGTTTTCTTAGCTGAGGAGAGAAGCAAGGCTTATTGTTGTATTTGTAAACACAAATGCAACAACAGCAATTTGATTTGGAAGACTGTTTGGGACTGTCTTGGCTCAAGGGTTAAGGTACTGGTTTCTTGACCAGAAAGTCCAGGGATTAAATCCCACCTCTGCTAAGCTGCTACTGTAGAGTCGCTGAGCAAGGCACTTAACCCACAATTGTTTGGATTGTACGGTTGTTTCAGTTGCAAGGCACTCTTGATAAGGGTGTCTGCTAAATGACTAAACGTAAACAGTCCTTGTTGGAATGTTTGTATCATCATAAATGCTGTAATGCTTATAGTATAGAAGGATCATCTGCATGGCTGTTCCATCAGTGCATGGTTTAAAGAAGGCTTTGTTTCATAAAGCAAAACCGCATATAAATCAAGTATTTTTGTACACCTCCTATTCCCTGTGTTTGTGTACATGCATAAACATGCAGCATTTTATAAATAATTACTTATTTAAACGTTAACTATTTAACCCTTCCTAAATTGGACTTCTTAGCACCTTGAGACTAGGCAGGCAATTTTCCTCCTGGGGAATCCATTTGTGTGGAATGGCTTGGAAGATGAATGTAACCAAAAATCCAAAAAGTCAAAAATCTGCTGCAGATACCCAAGCAGAAGCAGGAGTTAAAGAGCAGAAGTCCGTCATTAAGGGTGTGTGTGTGTAACTACCTTACCGGTTGTGTGTTTTTGTTCTTTAGCTCACATTTGGACTAGAGACTGTTCTAACTCGGTTGATGTGATTAGAGACTTTTGTGTACGTTACTCGTGTTTGTGTGTATGACCTTCCACTGCTTATTTCTGACAAGCTGTGTATGTGCCTGTCCTATTGTAAGTAGTACTCCTTTGTTTGTTCCCCCACTACCTGTATATTCTTTCTCACATATAACTATTTAAACTGGTTCACATTCACTTGTTGCGTCTTTCTTCTGGTGGTTCTTCCGTGATCTTTTTGTCTATAAATGCATTCTTGGCTTCTGTCAAACAAAAGTATCAGGTTTATCATGCCATCCTCTTAAGGAAAATGCTATTTATATTTACATTACAGTGGCATTAAAAGACTATGTGACTATGGTAATGTCTGGTCGACATCTTGTTTGACAGAAACAGTGCAGGGATTTTAGCACTACGTAACTAGTAGTTTGGCTGATTACTGTGCCTTAGAAGGACTACTTTAGAAACTATGACATAATCTAAAGTGGGAGGACATTTCACAATGATAATAGGCCATTTGAGTGTTGATTGTAAGTGAAACGACTGTGTTAGTATCTGACGTTACCAGTCTAAATAGTATGATCCCATAAATATATTTCCACTACTGTAAGGAGTATGTTCATTACAACTCTGTTTCTCTCAACAGGTGATACTGGGTGATTACAACTGGCTGTCATACGAGGAAACATTTCAATTAGCCCAGAGGTTCGGAAGCGGCCTGACCGCTCTGGGTCAGAAGCCGAAGCATAACATCGCCGTCTTCTGCGAGACTCGTGCCGAATGGTTGATAGCAGCACAGGCTTGCTTCATGTACAACTTTCCATGTGAGTGCTCCAAACGCAAGCATATTCCTCAGCAGATCTATACAGCGTCTCTGCAGTGATGCTGTTTAATGAAAGAATGATGGCTGAATGTGAAGTCAAGGACGATTTTTCTCGTCTTCCAGAGTGCCATTTCATCGCTATTCTCGTCTTGGTGAAATCCAAAGCTATTCTCCTCTTGGGCGATTATCTAAGGACAGCTATTCTCCGAGCATATTCATGTTGAAACATAACTTAAGCAATGTGTAAAGATATGGTTAATATGAGACCTATATACATATATAGATGAATATTGTTTTTGTCAGGTGTTTGTTAATTTTTTTTTTTTAAACAGTACTAATATCAATTAATAGTTTGCATGTGGGCATCTGAATATTGTACAAAGCTTATGAAATGCTGTTCTGTGGACAGTTGAGATGCATTTGAAAATGAGCACAAACACTTCATCTCAACTGTGAACATAGCAGAGGAAGCATCATGGAGCTGAACATCCGAGTTCTGAATATGAATTTTACATTGGATCAGGGATTTTGTTCCTGACATAAACTGGGTGGGTGAATTTGGTGGATGAGTGAATGGGTGAGTGTGTGAGTTGGGTCTGTGGTGGCAAAGCGGTACTGGTCTTAAGGTACTGAACTACGGACCAGTTGGGTCCCACCTCTGTCAAGCTATCGCTTTTGGGTCCTTGAGAAGGTCCTTAACCCTCAGTTTCTTGGTTTGTAAGGTTGTATTGTTGTAAGTCACTCTGTATAAGGGCATCTGCTAAATATAATTGAGTGGATCTGTGAATAGCTAGAGTGGGCAAATGGTTGAGTGAGACGTTGGGGTGGGCAAGTGTGTTGCTAGAATTGCTTGATCGGAGTTGGGTTGCTAGATTGAGTGACTGAGTTGGTTGGTGTGTTGCTAGAGTGGGTGGGTGGGTTGCTTGTAGGTGAGGATGTTCTGTTGCTAGGATGGGCTATTGGGTGGGTGAGTTGCTAGACTGGCCCAGTGGGTAGATGAGTTGCTATAGCGGATGGGTGGGTTTCTAGAGTGGGTGTGTGAGTTGCTAGAGTGGGCTAGTGGGTTAATGGGTGGGTAAGTTGCTAGAGTGGGTGCGTGAGTTGCAAGAGTGGGCTAATGGATGGGTGGGTGAGTTACTGGAGTGAGTGGGTGGGTGAGTTGCTAGACTGGATTGGTGAGTTGCTATAGTGGGTGAGTGTGTTGCTAGAGTGGGCTAATGGGTGGGTAAGTTGCTAGAGTGGGTGGGCGTGAGTTGCAAGAGTGGGCTTAATGGATGAGTGGGTGAGTTACTGGAGTGAGTGGGTGGGTGAGTTTGCTAGACTGGATTTTTGAGTTGCTATAGTGGGTGAGTGTGTTGCTAGAGTGGGCTAATGGGTGTGTAAATTTGCTAGAGTGGGTGAGTGTGTTGCTAGAGTGGGCTAATGGATGGGTGGGTGAGTTACTGGAGTGGGTGGGTGAGTTGCTAGACTGGATTGGTGAGTTTGCTATAGTGGGTGAGTGTGTTGCTAGAGTGGGTTAATGGGTGGGTAAGTTGCTAGAGTGGGTGGGTGAGTTGCTAGAATGGGCTAGTGTGTTGCTAGAGTTGGCTAATGGATGGTGGGTGAGTACTGGAGTGGGGGGGGTGAGTTTTGTTAGACTGAGCTAGTGTGTTGCTAGAGTGGGCTAGTGTGTTGCTAGAGTGGGCCTAGTTGTGTTGCTAGAGTGGGCTAGTGTGTTGCTAGAGTGGGCTAGTGTGTGTTGCTAGAGTGGGCTAGTGTGTTGCTAGAGTGGGCTAGTGTGTTGCTAGAGTGGGCTAGTGTGTTGCTAGAGTGGGCTAGTGTGTTGCTAGGAGTGGGGCTAGTGTGTTGCTAGAGTGGGCTAGTGTGTTGCTAGAGTGGGCTAGTGTGTTGCTAGAGTGGGGCTAGTGTGTTTGCTAGAGTGGGCTAGTGTGTTGCTAGTGGGCTAGTGTGTTGCTAGAGTGGGCTAGTGTGTTGCTAGAGTGGGCTAGTGTGTTGCTAGAGTGGGCTAGTGTGTTGCTAGAGTGGGCTAGTTGTTGTTGCTAGAGTGGGCTAGTGTGTTGCTAGAGTGGGCTAGTGTGTTGCTAGAGTGGGCTAGTGTGTTGCTAGAGTGGGGCTAGTGTGTTGTGCTAGAGTGGGCTATGTGTTGCTAGAGTGGGCTTAGTGTTGTTGCTAGAGTGGGGCTAGTGTGTTGCTAGAGTGGGGCTAGTGTGTTGGCTAGAGGTGGGCTAGTGTTTGTTTGCTAGAGTGGGCTAGTGTGTTGCTAGAGAGTGGGCTAGTGTGTTGCTAGAGTGGGCTAGTGTGTTGCTAGAGTGGGCTAGTGTGTTGCTAGAGTGGGCTAGTGTGTTGCTTAGAGTGGGGGCTAGTGTGTTGCTAGAGTGGGCTAGTGTGTTGCTAGAGTGGGCTAGTGTGTTTGCTAGAGTGGGCTAGTGTGTTTGCTAGAGTGGGCTAGTGTGTTTGTAGTGGGCTAGTGTGTTGCTAGAGTGGGCTAGTGTGTTGCTAGAGTGGGCTAGTGTGTTGCTAGAGGTGGGCTAGTGTTGTTGCTAGAGTGGGCTAGTGTGTTGTGCTAGAGTGGGCTAGTGTGTTGCTAGAGTGGGCTAGTGTGTTTGCTAGAGTGGGCTAGTGTGTTGCTAGAGTGGGCTAGTGTGTTGCTAGAGTGGGCTAGTGTGTTGCTAGAGTGGGCTAGTGTGTTGCTAGAGTGGGCTAATGGGTGGGTAAGTTGCTAGAGTGGGTGTGAGATGCTAGAGTGGGTGGGTGCATGTGCTCAACGATGGAATGGTGCCGTGTCCAGGATTGGTTCCTCCCTTAAGCCCTGAGCTGCCGGATAGACCCCGGCCCTTTGGACACATAGCATGTTGTAATCTGTCCAGTTATATATTTTCTGCTGTGTTGACTCTCTCTTGCTCTGTCTCACAGTGGTGACTCTATACTCAACTCTGGGAGGACCAGCAATAGCCCATGGCCTCAATGAGACAGAAGTCACACACATTATTACCAGTAAAGACTTGCTCCAGAGCCGCCTCAAGGTCAGCCCTTTTCACTCTTTCTCAATGTTTATCAAGTGCATGTTCTCAGAAAATGTGTCATTAAAATGTTTCTGTTTACCCAAGCCACCAAGGTTGAACCACCTCTTTACAATGTTGATCTCGATTCATCTGGATGACCTGTTACAACCTTGAGGATTTTATTTTGTAGAACAATGGCCTGTGCTGTTTAAAATACAAGCTCAGGGATAAGCGTAGGAAAGTACACAAAGTACAGCATTTACAGCACGGATCAAAGGTCTGTTAGCAGCCAGTGACTGATGTTGTTTCTATAGTTGTCCTCTGGATATTCCTCGACAAACTAATGGGCCAAACGTAAAATTGCTAAATGTAAAGGTGTTCATTTTCCTAACAACAAATAATTGGTCAGAAAATTAGCAAGAACTAAGAAAATGTACTCATGAGACCTGTGCCACCGGTGAATTGAAATTATTTACATGATCTTCTTGTACACCAGTAAATCTCACGTGTTTTCTACAGTGCAAAAGTTTCTGGACACCAAAACTACATCCCTAAACATTCTCTCCCCTTCACTGCTACAACAGATGTCATTCTAATGAGAATGCTTTCCAGTAGAATGTGTAACATGACTTTGAGGTCCGGCACTGATGTTGGACAATAAGCTCTGACTCTCAGTGACCAATTGACCTCAAGTAGAAGTAAACATTCCAGCTTGAATAAGAATCAGAAAGAATTTGAAAGTAACTGACTCAGAATACACTTGCGCAGAGTATAAAACCAATCTGCATGCGGTTAGTTGAGAGTGTGGCTGCAATAACAAAGAACACCGTTTTGGCCATGTGATGTATTTCTGACTCTAATGTCGTCCATCAGGTTTTGGTTGAACTGGAACACAGGCTGTGAGCCAAGTCTCATTCAGCGTCATTGAATGTTGTTCTTATGGCAGAATGAATGCCCATCCCTGCTGTAAAAAGCCTAATTGTAGGACTTCTAAGAAGAGTAGGGGCTGTTATTAATAAGGCCACAGTGCCTACTCATGGCCATGGTTTTAGAAGGTGCTGTTTGAGATCCAGGTGTTCACAGGTGTTTGGTTAAGTGCGTCTGAGTAAACCTTACTTAAAGGATTTTGTAGTGTGTACACAACATGGTTAATTACAGTTCTCCCAAGCAAAAAGATTAAGATTAGGGTATAATGATGATTTTTGTACTTAATTAAACATTTTCTTTTATTCTTTTAGCAAATTCTGCTGGAAGTACCTAGGCTGCAGCATATCATCATAGTGGACAATAAGCCCACCAGCTGGCCTGGCCTACCCAGGGGCATTCAGGTCCATAACATGGCCTCTGTGCAGGACCTGGGAGCTAAACCTGAGAACAGTAAGGGTTTTTGTTGTTGTTGTTCTTATTTTTCGAAGTTAAACCCCAAATGTTTAAGCACTGTTTACACTGTTGGAATAGCTCGACACTGTTCCCACTGTTCATTTATGCAGTGGAACTTCTGGACTGTAATGTTTTCAGTGGAAAATCTAAGCCTCAGGTTTTTGGTAGTTCCAAACGCAAGAAAAGCTGCATCATTCCTCTTCGTCTTTCTCCAGTCATGGTGCCACGAAAGCGGCCTGTTCCCTCTGACATCGCAGTGATTATGTACACCAGCGGTTCTACAGGCATTCCTAAAGGGGTCATGATCTCTCACACCAACCTCATCTCGGGGGTAACCGGCATGGCCGAACGAATCCCTGACCTGAAGTAAGTTTGTTTCACCTGTCTTTTTTTGAGAGTTCCATCCAAAGTAGCAGGATTACATTCGATTTTTAATGAAATCATGTTACGTGTCAGTTTAGGGATGAGCCCCTCATGATTCCAGGTTCTCCAAAATGTGCCTTAACAGAGAGATTGCAAGAACTGTCATACTAAACTCATTTATCTCATACTGGCATCCCAGTGTATTTAAACAACCAGAAACTATGCTGTTTGCTGGTTCTGCTTGTGTTTTTCATGTAGTAGTAGTAGTAGTAGTACGTTTTATTTCGGTCATTGTTTGTCATTTCAAAAAATAAGTACACACGTACAAATAATTAAACAACAGTAAGACCTTAAATATGAACAACAAAACAAAAACATAATAAAATGACCGAAAAGGTGTAGGCTGTCTATTGTAATTACCAAATTACAATAGACAGCACTTGTACTGCTATGTTTTTTACAAAAAAACAAAACAAAAATGCAAAAGCAATACATTCCAAACATTATATACACACACATTATTTTCACAATCGATACACATTTAAACCAGTACTATCAAAGTGGGCTGGTACTTAAAATTCTTTATTTGGCAACTTGGTAACAGGCAGGAGATGGTTACCGCATTTTTCGGACCGTAAAGCGCACCGGATTATAAGACGCAATATCAACGATCGGCTGCTAACGGATCTATTGTCATACATAAAGCGCACCGGGTTATAAGGCACATGAAATGAAACAAAAAACTCTTAAGTTCCGTCAGAAGCTCAGTTTGGTCTTTACCTGGCGCAGGGCGTCTTCTTGCTTCCTCCACTTCCGTACCATTGATTCGTTAATGTTGAATTCTCTCACAGCTGCTCTATGTCCATGTTGTACTGCGTGACTGATAGCGTTGTGTTTGAAATCCGCTTCGAAAATGAATGAATGAATGCACGTTCCCTAATGCTGAAGCACATACCGTATTACTCCGCTATGCTGCGCACTACGGTGGCCGTAAGCTTCGTAACTTACCAAGTGCTAAAACATTTTGACAGATTTATGAGCGCCGTGTACCATCTACAATCGGTTCTAGGTCAGAAAGCACAACCAGAATTAATTCATACATTAGACGCACCGCATTTTAAGGCGCACTGTTGATTTTTGAGAAAGTTAAAGGATTTTAAGTGCGCCTTATGGTCCGAAAAAAAAATACGGTACTTAAAATAAATCATAATCAGTTATCTGGAACTGGTTTGGATTTTACACACGGACATTTGTAAAACATCGCATTTGACCTGACTTTACCAAGTAAAATATTTTCTAATATCATAATCCCTCCAATTTCATCCAAATTGAACAATGTCCAGGTTTTCTAGTAGATTTTTACCACCCCTAGTTTGACGTAGCAAACAAAAAGCTGTAAACAACACAGGGAAGTGAGTGGGCTGATTTGATGAGCTGATTTCCATATTACACAGGATACAACAGTCAGATTTCAGTCTGTCTGCATGGAGACGCATTTGACTAGTAAGTGGAAACGGGGTCATGGTTCATGTGGTTAAAATCTTATCCGGATGAAAAACTAGACACAGTGGCTACATTTACATGTCGTGATTTGTGTTATTAAAATGTTTCTGAATGCAGATTTCAACGGAACTGTTTATTTGAACTCTAAACTCAACAGTCTGTTAAAAATCTGTTAAGTGTAAGTGTTACCATAGCAACGAGAAGAGCTAATGGTTGAACCTGTTACTAGGTTTATGTAATTGTAGCAGGCTCAGCGAAACGTGCTTCAAATGTACAGGACTATGCAAAGGCCATATAGTTATTTCTCAGTCTCTATCTATTACAGCCTGAAAATACAGGAGGTTTGTATGCAGTATTAAATTATCTATAGGCTACAGTGTTTTGTGTGACCTCCCCTTACACTTGAGCAGTACATAAATGTTCAAAAGAAAATTAGCCACGCTACAGACAAGCTAATAATAGCTTATAGCTATATATTTAGTTAATGCAATTAATACAAATTCTTTAGTGTTATTTTGTTCTTCATTTCTCATCCAATGCAAAAAAATGCACATTTCTTGTGTAAGTTTTTAAACAAAAAAACATCCGTCTCCTGCCATTAAAATAATTTTAATAACTAGTAATTTAAGTGGCATCTTACATTGGAAACGAGACCCTGACAGACGGGGTGTCATACAAACTCCTTTTTGTATGAATTGTGTGTGAAAGGCGTTAAACAAATATCCTTAAACGTCCCAAATCTCGTCAGTTTCCGAACACTATACAAATATATTTATACAGATATTTTTAAACATCCCAAATCCATTTACTTCATGTCCCCATTACCCCGTAATGATGATTGCGCCCTCTTGTGTTCAAAGAACGCAACGAGACGTTATTAGATCTGCATACGGTGAACGCACGTGATATCTCCGTGATTACATCGTGACATTGGCACGAGGCACTTCTTGACCTTTTTGCACCGAGATGCATTGTGTCACGGTGCATCGTTACACCCCTATTATGTAGTGTTGACAGGCTTATTTGGATGCACAAGTGTGCTCCCACACGAATGGACAAGCAGAGGGTGTCCTTCTGTATTCTGTGTGCGCCCCAGGAAAAGATGTAGCCTAATAACGCCCCTGCAGTAAAGCAAAATAAAAAAACCCAGCATTTATTTGTAAAGTCCTGTGCCCAATTAAGATGGAGAGTGCTGTCTGAACTTTTTAAAAAGCATTTACCAGCCAGGTTTCTGTGAATTACCGAATAGCTCAGCTTTTCCTACCTTGTAATTTTACTTACAATAATAGTCATTATAATCATAAGAACACTGAGCCTTTGTATGCTTGACATTTTAAATGCTAAAACGCCCTCTGTTGGGGATGTAGGAAATAACATTGATTTAAAAACTCATGCTCTTGTATGCGCTTATTTCTACAACTAACATTTAAATATTTTAAACGAACTAATTCCGATTTCACAGGTAAAACAGACCTATAGAACATTTGAATGACATTTCCGGACCAAATTAATGGAGGGCTCATGATGGTTTGGGAACGTATGATCTATAATATTTCCTACAGAGGAGTTGCAGAAAGTGTTATTCCAGTTGGGCTCTTCCAGCAGTTAATTACTATTTTTGTGTTTTATCTTGCGCAGTGAGAACGAGACCTACATTGGCTATCTGCCACTGGCCCATGTGCTGGAGCTGAGCGCAGAGCTGGTGTGCATTTCTCACGGCTTCCGCATCGGTTACTCCTCACCGCAGACTCTTGCCGATCAGGTAAAGGCCCACTCGCTGACAAACAAGGCCGGGTACTGACGTAGCAGATCCACTCCCACTCATGGCTTGTGTATAGTTCTCTCTGCTTATATGAAAGTGTTTTTCTCTCGCACAGTCAACCAAAATTAAAAAAGGCAGTAAAGGAGACACGAGTGTACTGCAACCCACGCTAATGGCAGCTGTTCCGGTAATAGTACACACACACACACACACACACACACATCACCCACACAGTCGCTTACGTTCCTCTGCCTTCTTTAATACGTGACTCGTTTTCGTTCCCTTTTCCACTTTTTCTCGCTCTGCAGGAGATCATGGATCGTATCTACAAGAACGTGATGATGAAGGTGGATGAGATGAGCAGAGTACAGAAGACTCTCTTTGTGCTTGTGTACAACTACAAAATGGAGCAGATCTCTAAAGGATATGGCACCCCACTGTGTGATCGGTACGTCTCCTAAACACACACCCACTCATGCTCACAGATTGATTTCAGAGAATGAACTGGGGCATAAGAGAGTCAGTTTAGTTTCATTTTTATACTGAAAACTGTATTGCACTGACCAGGGCTGCAACAAACGACTCTTTTGATCAAATAAGCTGACGATTATTTAAAGGAATAATCAGTTACTTGGATAATTGGTTATTTTGAACCACTTAGTTCCCAAATAACTCTACTGTAGCTATCAGCCTACGTTACGCTGAGCTTGAGGTTGTTTTATGTATTTGTTAACGAACAGTGACGACGATAAAGATGAATACCTTATTCAAAACCTCACTGTGTAAATGGACTTTCCTGCTAATACAAAAGTAAATAAAACGTCTTTTTCCTGTCAAAAATGAAACCTTTAATGTGCAAAGTAGCAGCAATAAAATTGAACCACAACCAAATCAGCCTCTCCAGCCATAAACGTGCGGTACGTTCAGTTTCAGCTCCCCTGTATGTTAGAGAACTACCTCCTGAAACTGTGTTCAGATGTTCTCTGATGCTAAAAAAGAGGCTCATTGTGAGTAATAGTTACTTGCATTGACGTCATTCAGTCATGGGATATCGAACCGGATCGGATTTGAACCCTGGACCTTTTGGTCCATAGTCCAGTACCTTAACCACTAGGCTACCACAGAGCTATTTTAACATTAGTTAGCTAATTCTGACACATTTGCTCTTCTAGTGCTCCAGCATGCAGGATGTGCTCCCATGCCAACTAAGGTTGGATGCGTATAGTATTACTGACAACCTTTTTTCTGAGTGAAATGCTCCCACACTTGCGCTTTTGTTAACTCTCCAGTAAGAAGTAATGTAAAAGTGTTCCTAGTTACAGCGAGAAACAAGCATGAGGACATTACCGACTAATCGATTACTAAATTAGTTGCCAGCTGATTTGGTAGTTAATCATTGTACCCCTAGTATTGACTGCCTGTAGGTCATGTGACCCATGTCTTGTATGTGTCTGTGTGTATTGTGTATAGTCTGGTGTTCAGGAAACTGCAGTCATTGCTGGGTGGGAAGATCCGAGTGATACTGTCGGGAGGAGCTCCTCTGTCTGCGGCCACTCAGCGCTTTATGAACATCTGTTTCTGCTGCCCAGTGGGACAGGGCTATGGCCTTACGGAGACCTGTGGAGCCGGTACCATCAGCGAGCGTAAGCCACATACACACTCTCTGACCGCGAGATGATAATAACTGCTTTAGTCCCAACCTGCAGAATTGATCTGATCCTAATCTTAGAGACCATGATAACTTAATATGCCTAATGTGTGTTTGTAGTATACGACTACAGTACTGGTCGTGTCGGTGCTCCTCTGGTGTGTTGTGAGATCATGCTTAAGAACTGGGAAGAAGGTGAGTACTGATCACACTAAACCAGAGACGTTCTAGTTGCAGGCACAGCTTAATGGTTGACTAGAAATCGGCTATGACAATGTTAAACTTGGTTTTCATGTAGTTCTGTTTGCTTTTAAAAAAAAAGTGGTTGAAACCTAGAAATCGGCTTATGACATAGGTACAAACTTGGGGTTTTTTCATGTGTTTGGTTGCTACATATTTGGATTACTATACGCTCGTGATCTATTTATCATTAAGATGATTAACCTACTTAACCCATATATTACAGTGGGGCGCAAAAGTATTTAGTCAGCCACTGATTGTGCAAGTTCTCCTACTTAGAAAGATGAGAGAGGTCTGTCATTTTAATCATAGGTACACTTCAACTATGAGAGACAAAATGGGGAAAAAAAATCCAGGAAATCACATTGTAGGATTTTTCAAGAATTTAATTGTAAATCATGGTGGAAAATAAGTATTTTGGTCAATAACAAAAGTTCAACTTGTTTCCTGTAAGTCTTCACCAGATTTGCACACACACTGTAGCTGGTATTTTGGGCCCATTCCTCCATGCAGATCTCCTCTAGAGCAGTGATGTTTTGGGGCAACACGGACTTTCAACTCCCTCCACAACATTTTCTATGGGGTTGAGGTCTGGAGACTGGCTAGGCCACTCCAGGACCTTGAAAATGATTTTTTTCGGAGGCACTCCTTCGTTGCCCAGAGGCGGTGCGTTTGGGATCAGTCATGCTGGAAGACCCAGCCACGTTCCATCTTCAATACTCTCACTGATGGAAGGAGGTTTTGGCTTAAAATCTCACGATACATGGCCCCGTTCATTCTTCCCTTAACACGGATCAGTGCGTCCTGTCCCCTCTGCAGAAAACAGCCCTAAAGCATGATGTTTTCCCACCCCCATTCTTCACAGTAGGTATTGTGTTCTTGGGATGCAGCTTAGCATTCTTCTTCCTCCAAACATGGCGAGTTTTTAACAAAAAAGTTTCTATTTTGGTGTCATCTGACCACATGATATTCTCCCAATCCTCTTCTGGATCATCCATATGCTCTCTCTGGCAAACTTCAGACGGGCCTGGATACTGGCTTAAGCAGGGGGGCACGCCTGGCACTGCAGGATCCGAGTTCCTCTCGGCGTAGTGTGTTACTGATGGTAGCCTTGTTACTTTTTTGGTCCCATCTCTCTGCAGGTCATTTTGACCCCACGGGATGAGATCTTGTGTGGAGCCCCAGATCAAGGGAGATTATCAATGGTCTTGTATGTCTTCTATTTTCTTACAAATCCCCCACAGTTGAATTTATTCACACCAACCTGCTTGCCTATTGTAGATTCACTCTTCCCAGCTTGGTGCAGGTCTCTACAATTTTTCTTCCTGTTGTTCCTTCGACAGCTCTTTGGTCTTGGCCATGGTTGAGTTTGGAGTCTGACTGTTTGAGGCTGTGGACAGGTGTCTTTTATACAGATAATGAGGTCAAACAGGTGCCATTAATACAGGTAACGAGTGGAGGACAGAAGAGCTTCTTAAAGAAGTTGTTACAGGTCTGTGAGAGCCAGAAATCTTGCTTGTTTGTGGGTGACCAAATACTTATTTTCCACCATGATTTACAATTAAATTCTTTAAAAATCCTACAATGTGATTTTCTGGATTTTTTTTTCTCATTTTGTCTCTCATAGTTGAGGTGTACCTATGATGAAAATTACAGACCTCTCTCATCTTTTTAAGAACTTGCACAATCAGTGGCTGACTAAATACTTTTTTGCCCCACTGTACCTTGCCAGATATATTAGTAGAAAGCTTTGTTAAACACAGTTTTATTATACACGTGGCATCAGCGTGAGCATTTTGCTGGCATTGCTTTCTTTCATCACCCCTGACGATGATGAGCAGGTGTTACCACACAGGTGAATTACGTGCACTGGATCTGCACTCCGCAATTTCAGAACCATGCTTACATCATGGACAGTTGTGGATAAATCGCATAGTACGCATTTTAACAGAACCTATCCTGGACATTTAGTGATGCTCACCTGTATGTTGGTTTTAATTCAGATTCAAACAATTTGTAAACTCTGAGGAACCTAAACAGCAAAAGCCAGAATAGTTACATCTGTTAGGAACTCCAATCCCAGTTCCAAAAAAAATGTGTAAATGCAGAATATAAACAGTTAAAATCAGCAAACTGCAATTTGTAAATTATTTTTTTACCTCTATTTAATTGAAACTGTACATATTTAAGCATGTACCTTATCAACCTGACTGATTTTTGTAAATATATGTGAATTCCGAATTTGATGCCTGCGTTTCTCACAGTTTCTGCACGCTTACAGATTGTTGTATAGAGGTAAGGTGATGTAACATGGTGGTAAACATGCCCTCGTGCAAACATTTAATTTTTTTAATGAGTTGCATGCATCAAATTGTAATTCATGTGTCTTTACTAAAATCAGTATATTTGCTATATTTCAACTTTTAAATATCTCTGTAATGTTTTAAATATAAGTCAAATTTACAAATCACAGTTCTGTTTTATATTTATTTAATTTGACCTGCTGGCCCTATTTTGATGGAATTACGATTATAGTTCAAATATTATCTGAAATGTCCTAATTTAATTTCCTCTTTTTATATTACTGAAGGCGGTTATTATAGCACAGACAAGCCCAATCCT
This sequence comes from Ancistrus triradiatus, assembly GCA_025084515.1. Classification (NCBI taxonomy): domain Eukaryota; kingdom Metazoa; phylum Chordata; class Actinopteri; order Siluriformes; family Loricariidae; genus Ancistrus; species Ancistrus triradiatus. The sequence continues at coordinate 117,843 of JAJAGP010002256.1, forward strand.
CGAGGGGAAATTCTGATTGGTGGGCCGAATGTTACCATGGGCTACTACAAGAATGAGGCAAAGAACATTGAGGATTTCTTTGTGGACAAAAATGGCCAGCGCTGGTTTTGCACAGGGGATATCGGCGAGTTTCACCCTGATGGCTGCCTTAAGATTATTGGTAAGAAAAAGCATGTACATGCATGCTCTAAACATACTACTGTAGTTGTATAGTATGGTTGTGCACTCGCATACAAGTTGGTGCCAAGTGATTGAGCTAGTAACTGAAGACATTTTATTTCATAGCCCTTTGTAGACTGTAAAACATCAGATATAAATGAGCCACATTTACCAAATGGCCAGATGAAATAGGCCTCAAGTTGTGAAATAAGCCCCTTGATTTGCTATGGGCTACTGCAACACACCTGAGTTAAATGTGCTCGTTCCTCACAGTTTCTGCAAGCTCCTCAGTTCCCTGCTCTTTTATGAAATACATGCTTGTCATAAATACAACATGAAATATGGTGCACTGTCACAGAAGACAGTTTCTCACTCCACAAATTTGTGTAAGGAGGTGCCGAATGAAGCAATGTGATGAAGGACGTGGCTTTATAGTCAAACAGGAATTTACCCAGTGATGTAGCTCCAGTCCCCTGCTGTTATGGGACATGGGAAAGAATGGGACATGCATCTGTGAATATGACTGATCAGAAAATGCAGCTGCGTTAGTTGGCAAAAACACATAATCCAACAAGATTGTCCCATTTTTGCAGGATGGTTACAGATACCCATAGTATCTTAGCCATTTACTCAATTCTGGTACACTAGCATATCCCATATAGCAGTGCTAAATTATATTGAATGTGGGAGTTGAAACAATAGGCCCCCACAAAGACTTGAACAGAGTACCTAGTTATGGGGACAGTGGGCTAAAATGGACAAGATCTTTAAGATCCAAGAAGCATTAGTGCTGTTGAGGGGAGGAGTAACAAAGTATTAGGCAACATGTGCGACAAGTGTTTCTCCAATAAGCCTATAATTTACAATGAGTCATTAGCAGATGCTGTTATGTTACTCTGTTTACTATATTAGCAGATTTAAGTAAACTCTTTCCGTGTGTGCGTTTCTGCCTGTGTCTAGATCGTAAAAAGGACCTAGTGAAGCTGCAGGCAGGGGAGTACGTGTCTTTAGGGAAAGTAGAAGCTGTGCTGAAAAACTGCCCTCTTATCGACAACATATGTGCATACGCTAACAGGTAAGCTCACACCGTACACAGAAACTCGTCTGTTATTATACAATAAATAACTGAGGGAGTTCTGCTGGATATTTAATGACACTGTCATTGACTCGTTCTCTTTCCATCAGCGAGGAGTCGTACGTGATCAGCTTTGTCGTGCCCAATCAGAAACAGCTGCTGACACTGGCCCGACAGAAGCAGGTACAAGGGTCTTTGGAGGAGGTCTGTACCCACCCTGAAATGGAGAAGGAGGTACTGCGTATCATCACCGATGCTGCCATTACTGGTGAGATCTTATTCAGTGCAATTCTAATCATGATATGAAATGAATTAACTGCTCTTAAATTAAATCCCTCACACATTATAGTGGGAATAGGATGGCGTGAGTTTGGATAACAGGGTCTGACGATACATAGTCCTGTACGTTGCGATGAGCGAAAGCGATGAAAGAGCAGTCTGTTTTGACAATAACTGGCAACACTGGCTACATTTCCAAAACAACATCGTTTCATCCTGTATTTTTCTCTCTTCATCTCCCATTCTTTCCCTAGCCAAACTGGAGCGCTTCGAGATCCCGAAGAAGATTTGTCTGAGTGCAGAGCCATGGACCCCGGAGACAGGCTTGGTCACGGATGCCTTTAAGCTCAAACGCAAGGAGCTCAAAAGCCATTATCAGGAGGATATCGAGAGGATGTACGGTGGCAAGTGAGCAATTGCAAGGCAGAACTATAACATAAATGAAGCCAGAGATGAGGATTTAGGATAGAACAACCACAACAGCTAGAAAATTTGCCCCGCTTGTATTCTGTCGTCTTCTGGATGAGCTAACCGCCAACCAGGAACACTTGAATTTTTGTCACGGAACGTACCAGTTGACCCAAATGGAGACTAACAAAGATAAACATGGTCAAGCTCAGTCAAAAGATAATGGGTGAAGTGAGTACTGACCGGCCGGGAGCACGAGCTGCACAGATTTGCTGGTAGAGATCACAGAGGTACCCGTACCCACCACAGAACTTCGAGAAGAAATAAGCAGTTACGGTTTTCAGGCTTCAGCTAAGAGATTGACAAACCAGGTGCATTTACCAACCGGCCCAAAAGCAGGTTAAGCAACCATAATAAGCAGGAAGGACTTGCTGGAGGTTTTCTGAAAAATATGAAATGCTGCAATTGCTAAATCCAAGTCCTATCCTCTGTTTGAACTGTTCATATTTTTCTTGGGTTCATATTAACATTTGTACAAGTTTGTGGGTGTGGGAACACATTGGTTTGGGACGAAGCAGGGTAGCATGGTCTGTGCAGGGCAAAGTGTTTAGTTAATCTGTTTGTATTATCTCCACTTAGTGAAACTCATATTCTATCGAAATATCTATATATCTTCTTCAAATGACTCCTTGATGGTTTGTGTCTGCTTTCCGTTTTGTCTTGCTTTATCTTTATGCCAAGGCCTGATGCAAAACATGGCTGTGTACTGTTACTCTGGGAGAAGGCTATTGCTGACGATAATGTTATCCTCATAATATTGTACATTGTGCTTAACACTTTTTCATTCACCGTATGAAACTGGACCTACTGACATATTGCCACAACTAAAAAGAACAGGCTCCACTTCCACACAATCTTACCATAAGGGCCCGAGCATTAACCGTGCCTGAAACAGCATGACCTGCTACTATGACCAAGCTGCTACGTTAACTGTTGCCTGTCGTCTCGCAGTTTGACAGGTTATGCTAGTCGCTCTGTTTTCGCTCACCTTTGACGCTCATTTAGCCTCATTAGCATTTAGGTCAGGTTTCGTGTGATCATTCTAGATGGCTTGAACTGTTCTGCCGCCCACTGGCACCGTTACAGATGTCAAACGAGCAACACGTGAGCATTCACTGCCCTTCTGAAGAGGAGAGTGTGTGTATGTATGTGCTTGACGACTGATGTTTTATATGTAAGGTTAATATGTGTAACTGATTTTACTAAATTAGGGTGTTCCTCTGTTAGCCTTGTCTGCTCTTAGGGAATTCTGTTAATTCACTCTTAGAGGAAAAGTAAGAACCAGGAGGGGAATTCATGTAATGTTTTCAGTCTGTGAGTTGATACCATAAGCCTTTACTCCATATTACTTGACCAACAACATGCATGAATGTTTACATGAGTGGAAAGTGGCATAGAAACAATTTCTGAAAATCATTTGAAGTTTTTATATGAAATTATTCGTAGTACTCAAAATATTGTCGAAAGTGTACTTCGTGGTGTTGATAAAAGTTGAACTGAGAATGTGCTCCATACCGATCAGCCAAAACTTTAAAATGACCTGCACTGTAACAGTGATTAGGTCGGTGTTATGCATCAAATGGGTGGTTTTAAATTTTGGCTGATCGGTGTAAATATTTTTGTTTATACCCTGAAATATATTGAGCATGAATGTGTAGATGCGCGTTTTGTAGAATCTCGTCCTCGGTTATTCTGACCAACATTCATTGTAGGCCTTCCCACACTGACCAATCATGGTGACAATTCTGTTTTAAGACTGTGATATTATGTGCTAATTAAGTTCTGAGCCAATGCGGTTTTCCGTAGCTCTTTGGTCCGGCTTTACTTTCAGATAACTGCAGATCATTGGGGTTTTTTCCGTAGTGGTTCCTTTTCAGTGCTTATCTGTTTATTTTCATATTTAAGGTTTTGGGTATTACTGCCAACACACAGAAATTGTGTCCAATTAAGGTCTGGTTCAATTGTCCTTTTCTTATGAGCCAGTTCAACGATTGGAGAACACTGGTGTTGGCTGCCTTGTCATTGGGAGCATGTACTAGAACGTTAGCTGGTGAACATTCCTCACAGAAGGCTACTAGTCCAGAAAGAAGCATGTGACTGGGGAGGTACTGAACTTGTCCTACTCACCTGTACTCCATTTCCTGGTGAGTTCGTTCAACCTGATGGAACAGCATGGTTAAAATGTATTCTGAAAAGGCAAGAGCCGTCTTGTTTACTGAGTCCAAATCACTAGCCACACCCCAATCCAGACTGCAGAACTGGTTGTTTGAATGTCAAGAAACAGTGACTGGTAGTTGGTCTTACACTCCGTTTATTGCTAAGGTTGTAAATATCGAACAAAAAACATGGTTTCCACTGGAAATGTGAGGTGTTAAATGTATTAATCCTTTTTGTACTGATTCATTTTGGGGAGGGCCGTACTTTCCTTGGTGTGAATAAAATGACTGTATAGCAAATGTGTTCTACTTTTATTTATTTTTGAATTTTTCTATGAAATTTCTGTTCAATAATTAAATGTTTGTTCTCCAAGCAAATCTTTTCTGGTATGGTTTTTGGACTAGGTGGATTTTGAAGCTTGAGGTATGGTGGAAAATGGTGTTCTGACAAAGAAGTGTGGCTGGGTGTGCCAGCATTCAAAGTTAAACATTTTACAATTCAAATTTTAAATACTTTTAAAAAGTCAATGGTAGAGATTACATTCAACTACATTGGGGGAAAGTTTGTGAACAAGCTTTCATTTGGCTTGTCAAAACCAGGTAAGTTGTTGCGAAGCTGGCAATAGCTGTGAGAGGGTGACTGTACTTTTGATTAAAATGGGATGTAACATATGAAGTAGCAGTAAAATATAATAGCTGTGATAGGATGCCAATACTTTTGACTAAAGGTCATTTAGATGTCTAGCTCGTTATGACTAAGGGTTTTTCAACTGTCCAGCTCTTTGTGGTAAATGGTTAGGTAGCTATCTAGACATATATGGTAAAGGATCATTAGCTTTCCAGATATGTATGGTAAGATGTTGATGGCTATATAATAATTTCATGGTTAATGGCGGGTTACTAATACTGGTTAATAGGAACAGAGAGCTCCACTTAATGTAAAAGTCCAGTCCAGGTTTTATCCAACCAAAATCTCGATCCACTTTTTAACAGACTCCAGTCCTGGTTTTAGCCAACCAATCCTGATTCGCTTTTTAACATAATCCAATCCAGTTTTTTCCCCCAACGCAAATCCTGATCCACTTTTGAATGAATTCTTTTAAAAAGTTGATTGGGCTTTTGGTAGGGTAAAACCTGGACTGGATTTTTTTAAAATAAGTGAATCAGGATTTTGGTTTGGGGAGAACCTGGACTGGATCATTTTAATCGGATCAGGATTGCGGTTGGGAAGCAGATTGGGATTTGGGTTGAGTAAAACTTGGGCTGGACCGTTTCAAAACCTGGACTGCCTCAGGGATTGAACAAAGGAAAAACTGAAATAAAAGAATACATACACCCTCTGGCCATTGTATTAGGTACACCTACTGGTCTTGAATTTCCTCCATTTGTACACAATCTGTCTGACTGTGGATTGGCGGAGTCCAAATTCTTTAAAGATGGTTTTGTAACCTTTTCCAGCCTGATTTAACTGGGTTCTCTATCTACTTTTAGGACTTGTGTGAAAATGTGATGTTTTAGCTCATATTTATGCAGAAATATAGAAAATTCTAAAATGTTCCCAATTAACAAGCACCATTGTATGCATGTAGACATGTACAAGATCAAATGCTGTAGTTCAAAATGAGCATTAGAATTTGGCAGAAAGGTGATTGAATGTATGTTTTTTTCCCCAAAGATTAAACATTTCACTCATGTTATGCTCATTATATGATTTGTAACTAAAAACATTGTATTAAATGAGGGAAGCATTTTCACTAGTGGTTTCAGAATTTCAGCCCCTCTGTAACTACAGGCCAATTTGAAGAAAAATGCTTTGTACATATACATATAACCTTACTGCCCTTTCATAATGAACACCAAAGAAGCAGTTTGATACACAATCATATTAGTGGCACACAGACAACAGGAAGAAATAAAAGCTTTATAAACACTCACTCTGAATTCGCCATGTTCTGTGGATGAAGTGCCTCCAAATATCAGACATCAGTCATTTTGTCTTGCTCTTCAAGTTACTGGTGAACCTAAAGGACAACTGAATCCTGGTTGTGCTTATCCAATAGAGACAGCAGCAGAATATCAGAAATGTGTGGATGCTGCAAATCAAGTGACTCAAAAGCCAGAACATCTGTATCTCTCATGTAGCTGTTCCATATCGCAGATGGAGAAACCTCAAGAGCCCTTAAAAGACTTACATTTCCTGATTAACCTCCAGCTTTCTGGAGCTATCTTACTGATAGTTAAGGGAGGGGATAACATTGTTATAGTCTCTCTCACACATCATTTAAATGTAAATACGCAGGACATTTTATTGCAGAACAATACATTTTACTGGAGGCTCAATCGCTACAAATGTGTCAACAAAGTGTTGGTTACCAAGCTATCATGTTTCATTTCCATATCAACTTTGTGTCACGTTTCTCCAAAAAATCCTTAGAGGAAATGGATTGGTTAATTGGTTGCACGGCCAGCCTGGGGTTTGAACCCAAAATCTCATGAACGGCTGCTTCCACCAAATCACGTGCGTGAGAGCAATGACTGGTCTGAATAGACAGAAATGTTTAATGCTTTCATACAAGGGGGAATGTGTCACACCACAGTACAGGCCCACTGCCGTGTATGAGGCTAGTTGCCAATCAGATTGCTTGCTGTCCACAGTAGAAAGTGCCTACAATAGGCACACAAGTCTCAGAACTGGACCTTGTAGCAACAGAAGGCGTTTTTCATCATGTGGACGGTTGGGCACATGTGCACCAGTTACCTGGGGAAGTGACAGCATCAGGTTACACTATGGAAAGAAGACAAGTTGGTAGGAGGAGTGTGATGCTGTGTGTTATGTCCTACTGGGAAACCCTGGGTCCGGGCGTTCATGTGGACTTGTGTTGTGATATGACAACTAGTTCTGGGATGTGGGGTTGCTGTCTCATGTGATTCCTCCCAGCCACACCAGAGGGCAGTAACTCTCTCCCCCCTCCGGTTGGCTGGGGCCGAAGTGCAGCCAAGGACTTTCCTGCTAAGACTCAAGATCCTGGAGTGACTCTATTGAACTACACAATGCCGATACACATTTTACATCATTTTATTTGAACCATCACAAAGACTTTTTTTTTTTTTTTTTTTTTAGATAAATTAGTTTCATTCTTACATTTATCATCTACACCACCCAAGGAGGTTCGGTCCCTTTTGAGTCTTGGTCCTTCCAAGGTTTCTTCCTCCTAACGCTTAGGGAGTTTTTCCTTTCCACTGTCGCCCTAGGCTTGCTCACCTTGGGAATGGCCATAGATATTAGTGCAACTTTACAATTTCAGATTATCTTCTGAGAAAGTGCTCCATTGTAAAACGCGCTATATAAATAAATCCGACTTGACTCAACTAATTATGGAATAGATGTAGATTTCCAGTTGACACTGGATTCCTGGCCACTGGTTGCTTCCAGAGGATAAGATGATAAATCAGGGATATTCCAACTGAACATGCCGAGTCATACCAAATGTATTTATACAGCGCTTTTTTTTTTTTTATAACAGAGCACAGTTTCAAAACAGCTTTACAAAGATCTAAGCCCACATATCTAATTGAGCAAGCCTAGGGTGACAGTGACAAGGAAAAACTCCATAAACAAGGAAGAAACCTTGGGAGAACCAAGACTCAAAAAAGGACCCAACCCTCCTTGGATAGCCTAGATTTATGTAAGAATTAAATTAAATTACCTAATAGGTTTATAGTAATAGT